>CAUYON010033165.1:0-31805 GCA_963573935.1 Arctocebus calabarensis | reverse complement strand
CATATCATCTGTGAAGAGGGAAAGTTTGATCTCTTCTGACCCTATATGGATACCCTTGATTGCCTTTTCTTCCCTAATTGCAATGGCTAAAACTTCCATTACAATGTTAAAGAGCAGTGGAGACAATGGGCAACCTTGCCTGGTTCCTGATCTGAGTGGAAATGATTTCAATTTAACTCCATTGAACTACAATATTGGCTGTGGGTTTGCTGTAGATGGCCTCTATCAATTTAAGAAATGTCCCTTCTATACCAATTTTCTTAAGTGTTCTGGTTGTGAATGGATACTGGATATTATCAAAAGCTTTTTCTGCATCAATTGAGAGAATCATATGGTCTTTGTCTTTTAATTTGTTTATGTGATGAATTATATTTATAGATTTACATATTTTGAACCAGCCTTGAGACCCCAGGATAAAACCCACTTGGTCATCCACATGGTGTTGTTGGATTCTGTTTGTTAGGATCTTGTTGAATATTTTCACATCAATATTCATTAGTGATATTGGTGTATAATATTCTTTTGTTGTTGGGTCTTTTCCTGGTTTGGGGCAAGGTGATATTTGCTTCACAGAATGTGTTGGGTAGCATTCCTTCTTCTTCTATGCTTTGGAAAAGGTTGAGTAACATAGGTACTAGTTCTGCTTTAAAGGTTTGGTAGAATTCTGATGTGAAGCCATCTAGCCCAGGGCTTTTCTTTTTAGGGAGATTTGCATAGTTGATGCTATTTAAGAAGTTGATATAGGTCTGTTCAACATTTCCACTTCATTCTAGCTAAGTCTTGAAAGGTGGTATGCTTCCAAGTATTGGTCAATTTCCATCAGATTTTCATATTTCTGAGAATAAAGTTTCTTGTAATATTCATTAAGGATTTTTTTAATTTCTGAGGGATCTGTTGTTATTTCATCATTACCATTTCTGATTGGTGAAATTAGAGATTTTACTCTTTTTTTTTCTGGTTAGGTTAGCCAAAAGTTTATCTATTTTATTGACATTTTCAAAAAACCAACCTTTTGATTTATTGATCTGTTGTATAATTTTTTGTTTTCAATTTCATTTAATTATGCTCTAATTTGGTTATTTCTTTTCTTCTGCTGGGTTTGGGATTGGAATGTTCTTCCTTTTCCAGTTGCTTGAGATGTTCCATTAAGTTGTTAGCTTCCTCTCTTTCCATTCTCATGAGGAAGGCTTGCAGTGCTATAAATTTCCCTCTTAGGACTGCCTTTGTGGTCCCAGAGGTTCTGATAATTCATGTCTTCATCATCATTTTGTTCCAAAAATTTGGTAACTTCTTAATCTTGTCTATGACCCAGCTATCATTCAGCATAAGGTTATCTAGCTTCTATGTTTTTGTATGAGTATGCAGATTCCTGTTGTTACTGAGTTCAACTTTTATTCCATGATGGTCTGAGAAGATGCAAGGAATAATTTCTATTCTTTTAAATTTTCTGAGGTTAGATTTGTGACCTAAGATATAATCGATTTTGGAGTATATTCCATGGGCTGATGAGAAGAATGTGTATTCAGTTTTGTTAGGATGAAATGTTCTGTAGATGTCTGTTAAATCCAAATGTTGAATGGTTAGGATTAAATCTAAAATTTCTTTGCTTAGCTTCTTATTGGAGGATCTATCAACACTACCAAAGGAGTGTTAAAATCTCTAACCATTATGGAGCTGGAAGAAATCAAGTTGCTCATGTCTGTTACAGTCTCTCTTATAAATTGAGGTGCATTCTGGTGGGTGCATAAATATTAATAATTGAAATCTCATCATATTGAGTATTACTTTAACAAATATGAAGTGGCTATCATTATCTTTCCTTACTTTTGTTGGTTTAAAGCCTATTATATCTGCGAATAAAATTGCAAAGCCTGCTTTTTTCTGATTTCCATTTGCCTGAAATATAGATGACCATCCCTTCTATACTTAACTGCTTAGGTAAGATGAGATTCTTGTATGCACAAGGTATCTGGCCTGAGTTTTGTATCCAGTCAGCCAACCTGTGCCTCCTTACAGGACAATTTCAGCCATTTACATTAGTTGAGAATATTGGTAAGCCTGGTAGAATTTTGGGCATTGAGTTTTTAGAGTGTCCATTGGACATTTTTAATCCTTTTGCCACTGTGGAAGTTGGGTTTTGATCAAAAGTTTCTGAGTGAGTTTACTTCTGTGGTGGAGGATTGAGCTGGTCATTATGAAGGATAGGTCTGAGAATATCCTGGAGAGCTGGTTTAGTTATGGCAAATTTCTTCAACATGAAGAAATCAATGTTTGAATGTCATTAAAGTATTTAATTTCTCCATCATAAATGAAACTCGGTTTTTAGCTGGATACGAGATCCTGGGTTGAAAGTTATTTTGTTTTAGGAGATTAAAAGTCAATGACCACCCTCTTCTAGCTTGAAAGGTTTCAGCAGAAAGACCTGCAGTCATTCTAATATTCTTTCCCTTGTAGGTTATGGTTTTCTTACATCTGGCTGCTGTCAGAATTTTCTCCTTCATATTAACTTTAGTGAAGTTAATTATGATGTGTCTGGGGGTTGTCTTATTCAGGTTTAGTTGTGCTGGGGTTCTGAAAATGTCTGCGGTCTGAATTTCAGAATCTCTTGCCATGTCTGATAAGTTCTCCGTCAAAATCTCATGAAAAAGGACCTCTGCGCTTTGCGAAGCAACTTCATTGCCTTCAGGAATTCCTATAAGGTGAATATTAGTTTTTTTCTAATTATCCCAAAGCTCTCTGAGAGATTGATCCGTTTTTGCTTTCCATTTCTCTTCCTCTTTGAGCACTTGGGAGTGTTCAAAAGCTTTGTCTTCAATATCAGAAATCCTTTCTTCTGCTTGCTCCATTCCGTTACTGAGGGATTCTAGTGTATTTCTCAGATCTTTGAGGGCTGCAAATTCTTATCTCAGTGTGTCAAAATCTTTGGTGATTTTGTCTTTGAATTCATTGAATTCTTGAGACAACTTTTGAATTGCTCCTTGAATTTCTAATTCCAACATACCTCCATTCTATTAATCTTATTTGCAATCCAAACTCTGAATTTGATTTCTGACATTTCAGCCATTTGTCTATGAATAGGATCTTCAATTGTGTCTGCTGTATCGTTCCTTGGGGGAGTTGATCTACTCTTATTCATGTTACTGGAGTTTTCCCACTGATTCTGCCCCATGATTATTTCACACCATTTGGCTAGATGAGCAGATAAGGTGAAGTTGGGTTGGGGGGCTCCTGGAGTAGTGATTAATGAGCCCTTTACCCAAGAGCTGTGACTGGTGTCTGTACCTTTTCCCCTAGAGCTTTGCAAAGGACCCATACAGTGCAATGTCCTGAGACACTGGGGACTTACTTGGTGTGCTGGGGCTAAGTGGCTCTGTCTTATTTTCAGCTGATCTCTGTCCTACCCTAGTGAATTAGTTACTCTGGGTTGAAGTCTCAGCTGTGAAGAAATACCAGCAATTAATTAAGTCGCCCTGCCCGCCCCCCCCCCCCCCGGGCAGGCAACAACTGGTAAAGGAAAATCAAACCTTCCCACAACCACATACCCAGGGTACCACTTTGGATAGTCCTTGGGTGATTGGTCCAGTCTGAGAGATCCAAATCAATTATCTCAATTATCTTTACCCAGTCTCAAGTAAAGGAATTCAAAAGGTCTCTGGCAACTAAATAGCAGGGGTCTGCTAGCAGCTCAAGTATGACTCGTCTGGTGCTCCATGGAATCAGAAGGACCCCTCCCCTCCCCCAGCAAATGAATTAGTCTGGGAAGGTTGATGCCTCCTTCCCCACCTTTCACCTCTGTCACACCCTGTCACTGGTAACCCTGCAGGGCTATGACCCTGTTCCCTCCAATGTGCAGATGCTCCAAGGGTTTGAGCCTGCCTGAGTCACAGAGAGATCTTGTGTCTCCTTGGCCAGGCCTCCGCATTCTGCTGCCATCCGGCAGGGGAAGCTGAGGCCTGACAACATCGGGTGGTTAATGGAAGCTGGGGTGGTTTACTCAGTTCCAGCCCCACCCCTGATTAATATTGCTGACACTTATATTTGCATAGAATTTATGATTCTGTCCTGGCTATATTCCCTGCAGACCAGGTGCTATTTGAGTTCACATAAACTGCGACTCAGCCCCTGTCTGTGCTGCTGCCCAGAGCTGGTGTTTCTGTTTCCCAGAACAGAAGCAGTCTGTGTTAGGGTGCTGCAGTTAGAGCTCACACTCGGCTTGGAGTTCCAGCCTCAGCCTGCCTGCCTTTGTCTCAGCTATGATCCCCTGAGGGCTGGGTGTTTCTTAGGCTCACTAAAGCAGTCCTCTGTCTCTTCCTTGCCCTGGGAGTATGCCGTTTCTGCGCACATGTCTTCAATTTTCCATCCCGCCATTGGTACTGCCTCAGGCATACCCTTTGCTCATGGGGTCTTGGTTACCATCCCAAATCTATTCTGCCAGTGTCTGCCACTGAAGAAGATGCCCAGAGACAGGTAGTGTCCTTCCAAAATACCCCCAGGGGTGTGAGCCCTATTGTTCCCGCTGATGCTCTGTGACAGGGGGCACTGCCTCTCTCTTTCCTGTACAGTTCCTTCAGTCTGCCATTTTCTCCTTACCCCTATGCTGCAGAATCAGCATGGACCTGTAACAGCCCACACTCTGTCCACACCTCTTGAGAAAATGCCCAAGAATCTGGACTCCCTGGGGGACAGGCTTTCAGACCTTGGGGTGAGAGTGGAGGGAAGTGCTGGGAGTTCAGAATTGCAGGTAGAGAATATATACAGTTTTATGCCTGGCGGGGGAGTGCCATGGCACCCTAGTAGGGAAAGGAAGTCCAGTTTTTAGAGGGTCTCTCCTGTGGGATAAAATGGGAGGACGTTTGAACTCTGCTTCCTTGTTTGTAGAAAGTATACTGAGAGCTGTTCTCATGGGGGGAGGGGACTCCTATCCACTTGGCGATGGATTTTGTACCTTCTGTTTGTATCCTTGGGGTTGCAGCTTGTGTCAGCAGGGTTGATGTGCATTCTTTAACCTTCTCTCTTGGCTCAGCTCCAAACCATCAGCTTACTTGTTAAACTGCTGTCCTTTAACTCTCCTTCTGGATGGGAGCCTCTGTGGAAAGCTGGCTCCAGTTGGCTATCTTGCCTCCGCCCCCACCCTTTTTTTTTTTTTTTTTTTTTTTAAAGAGTCACACAATGTTGCCTTCAGTAGAGCATTGTGGCATCACAGCTCACAGCAACCTCAAACTCTTGGGCTTAAGTGATTCTCTTGCCTCAACCTCCCAAGTAGCTGGGACTAAGGCACCTGCCACAATGTCCAGCTATGTGTAGTTATTATTGTTGTTTGGAAGGCCCAGGCTGGGTTCAAACCCACCATACCCCACTGTCGGTATGTGGCCGACACCCTAGCCACTGAGCTACAAACGCTGAGCCATTAACTTCAGTTCTTAAATACAGTTTTGTAGTATTTTTATAATACTATGAATTTTGTTTTGTTCAATTCTTACACAATACTCTACCAATTCTCAGGAATCCTGTATGAGGCAAGTAACATAATTGTTATTCTTCACACCACAATGCTTCAGGGAAAAAAATGCACTGCTAGTCATAAACTAACTCTTGACATATTTATATTTTTAGGAATGCATGTATTTACTGACTTCCAGATAAAGATGACAGATTGACATACACATTTATTTAGTTTTCTACCCAAAACCCACTAGAATGACATTAAAGAGATTTATTTAAAAGTCAAAGATCCAAAAGGGCATAAAGAATAAAAAGGAGATAGCAGCAATGAAATTTTTATTTATTTATTTAATTTTTTTTCCTGATTTTTTTTTTCCACTGCTCACATTTCTCAAGAGCAGTGAAATTTCGGACCTGAAAAACCTAAACCAGCAGTGGACCAAACCAAGGACCAACTAGACGTAAATCATTCTAAGGAATTTCCAGTATCAGGAACTTTTGGAAAAAAGGATAAAGACAGTGGGTAGAGAAATTAAAATAAAGAAGACCTAGTGAAAGGTATTTATGAAGCAGCTGGAATCCTTAGATCCTCTCCCCACTTAAGTAGGCCTGAATATTGTTCCTCTCTCATCCTGGGATAAAATATTGGGAGATATAGAAAGAAAAAAAAACAGAGAAATCTGATGGTACATAATTTTCATCATGGAAATAATTTAAGAAAATTTCCCAGAACTGAAGGAGTATCTGAGTTACCAGTTTGAAATAGGCTACTGAGTGCCTAGCACAAATAATGGATAAAAATAGATCTACCTTAAGGCACACCATTGTGAAATTTCAAAACCTTGAGGAAAAAGCTTCCAGACAGGAGAAAACAGATAATGCACAAAGACTCAGAATCAGAATAGCTTGGAAATTCTCAACATCAACACTGAATGATAGAAGACGGAGGAATGATGCTTCAAAAATTAACATGAAAAATAATTGTCCTCTTTAATTTTAATTTTCATCTAGACTCTCAATTAAGTATAAGGGTAGAATAATGATATTTTTAGGGCATATAAGATCTCAACAACTTACCTTCCATGCAAAATTCTCTCTAAGGAAGTTACCAGAGGATATGCTCCACCAAAATTAGAGGGGAAACCAAGAATAAGGAACAAGAGCTCTAACATAGCAGAAGACCAAAGAATTCCCTTGAAGTTTGTGGAGGAAGATTCCAGGATGAGAGCCCAATACCAGGCTGAGAGATTTTAGTCAAAGGTGAAAAGTTACAGAAGACATTTCTCAATGAGGATGAAATTGTTATTTGAAAAATACATGAGAGGCAATTTAAACTACCATTTTCCATTAAAACTTTCTGTGATGATGGAAATATTCTGTATTAGTACTAATACAGTCACCACTATCCAGAGCACTTGAAATGTAGCCAATGTGACTGAGAAACCGAACTTATTATTTATTTAATTAAAATTAACTTATTTTGGCTCAGCTCTCATAGCACAATGGTTATGGTGCCAGCCACAAGCACCGAGGCTGGTGGGTTTGAACCCGGCCTGGGCCAGCTAAACAATGACAACTGCAACAAAAAATAGCCAGGCATTGTGGCAGGCACTTGTAGTCCCAGCTACTTGGGAGGCTGAGGCAAGAGAATCCCTTAAGCCCAAGAGTTTGAGGTTGCTGTGAACTGTGATGCCACAGCACTCTACTGGGGCGACAGTGAGACTCTGTCTCAAAAATAATAATAATAATAATGATAATAATTTATTTTAATTTTTTAGCAGTGCAGATTTAGATAATCAGGACTAAGTTTGAAGTTTAATTAGGAATAAGTAAGGAGAAAACAAAAAAAAAGGAAAAACAATTACTAACTGTAGATTAAACAAAAACCTGTACCAGAAAGGAAAAGCAGTCATGGCTTACTACATGACTCAGATTGTTAGGTTTCTTGTTTTACTTTTTCCTTCATTTATCAAAGGTACAAATATGTTTTCCAGGTTAATAAATTTTTTGTCTAATATTTTTTGTTTTGTTTGAGACAAGGTCTTGCTCTGTCAACCCTAACAAGAATGTGGTGGGCATGATCATGTCTCACTGGAAGCTGGAACTCCCAGGCTCAAGTGATCCTCCTATCTTCTTAGTCTCCCAAGTTACTAGAACCATAGGTACTAGTCTTCCTATGTTGCCCGGGTTGGTCTCAAAATCTCAGCTTCAAGCAATCATCTGCCTTGGCCTCCCAAAGTGCTGGGATTACAGACATGAACCACCACATTTAGCCTAATATGTTTCTAAAGGACTACATAATGCTTTATGTTAATTTACTTAATCAATCCTTCATTAAAGGACATTTAGGTTGTCCTTCAGTTGGGGATAATTAAAAACAGGACTTTAATCATTAACACTGTGGATCACTGCTTTTTAAAATTCAAAGACAAAAGCAACAAGACAAAATTTACATGCAACAAAATGTATAAAATATATCCATTTTAAGTGTATATTTCTTTGTATTTTGATAAATGTATACATTCTTGTAACCACAATCAAGATACAGAACATTCCATCACCCTAAAAAGTTCCCTTATGCTTCATTGCACTAAATCCCCCCACCAGGTAAACACCTATTTGTTTCCTCTCATTATAGAAGTAGTTTGCTGCTTCTAAAATTTTATGTGAATGAAATTATACAATATTTACTCTTTTGTGTTTGACTTTTTCCTGACACTTACTATTTATTTTAAAAGACACAGATCCAATGACTTTTTAAAAATGTATTCACATTTTTGCATGTATTGGTTGTTTGTTCTTTTTTTATTGCTAGTAATAATTCACAGTACAAAGGTACCACAATTTGCTGATTCTTCAACCTTCTGAATGACATGTGGGTTGATTTCAATTTGGAATTGTTATAGATAAAGTTGCTATAAACATTTGTGTACAAGTATTTTTGTTTTTTTTTCTTTTTGAGACAGTCTCACTTTGTCGCCCTTGGTAAGAGTGTCGTGGCATCATAGCTCACAGCAACCTCAGACTCTTGGGCTTAAGGGAGTCTCTTGCCTCAGCCTCCCAAGTAGCTGGGACTACAGGTGCCTGCCACAATGCCCAGCTTTTTTTAGAAATGGGGTCCCGCTCTGGCTCAGTCTGGTCTCGAACTCCTGAACACAGGGCAATCCACTCACTTTGGCCTCCCAGAGTGCTAGGATTACAAGTGTGAGCCACCATGCTTGGCCAAGTACAAGTATTTTTGTGATTGTATGTTTTCATTTCCCTTGGGTAAATTGCTAGATCATATAGTAAGTGTACGTTTAGGTTTATAGGAAATTGATAAAATATTTTCCAAAGTAATTGTACCATTCTACACACCCATCACCACACACACCCATTAGTGTATGAGAATCCCAAAACTTTACTTCCTTGATGACATTTGGTAATGTCAATGTTTTTAATTTTAGTCATTCTAGCAATGCATGTGAGTATATCATTTGGTTTTGACTAGGGTTTCCCTGATGAATAATGACACTGAATATCTTTTTCATGAACTTTTTTGGCCATTGATACTTATTTTTGGTGAGATGTCTTCAAATTCTTGATTTTTTAAAAAATAAGGATGTCAGCTCAGCATCCGTAGTTTAGTGGTTAGGGTACACCACATACATGGGTTCGAACCCGGCCCAGGCCAGCTAAACAACAATGACAACAATATCAACAACAAAAATAGCTGGGTGTTGTGGCAAGCACCTGTAGTCCCACCTGCTTGGGAGGTTGAGGCAAAAGAATCCCTTAAGCCCAAGCTTGAGGTTGCTGTGAGCTGTGATGCCACAGCACTGTAAGAAGGGCAACATTGTAAGACTCTGTCTCAAAAAAAAAAAAAAGACTATCTTTTAACTTGATGACTTTAATTATATATGTATGGATCTACTTCTGAACTCTTCATTCTATTGCATTGATCTATAAATCTATCCTTACTTCAATGTCACTGTATTTTGTTTATTGTACTTTTATCATCTTGAAATCTGATAGAGTAAGTTCTCTAACTTTTTTTTTTAATTTAATGATTTCTCTAGATCCTGTGCATTTTCACTTAAATTTTAGAATCAACTGGTCAATTCCTATAAAAATAGGCTAGGGCATATTTTTATAGAAATTGATAAATTGGGTGGCAAAGGGCGCCAGCCACATACACTGAGGTAGGTGGGTTTGAACCCAGCCTGGGCCTGCTAAACAACAACAACTGCAACAAAAAAGTAGCCAGGCATTGTGGCAGGTGCCTGTAGTCCCATCTACTCGGGAGGCTGAGGCAAGAGAATCACTTAAGTCCAAGAGTTAAGAGGTTGCTGGAGCTGTAACGCCACAGCACTCTACCAAGGGCGACATAGTGAGACTTTGTCTCAAAACAAAAACAAAGAAAAAAAAGAAACTGACAAATTGATTCTAATGCCTCTAATCCTAGAACTCTGAGAGGTGGATGGGATCATCTGAGCTCAGGAGTTCAAGACCAGCCTAAGCAAAGCAAGACACTGTCTCTACTAAAAATAGAAAAACTAGCTAGGCATTGTGGCAGGCACCTGTAGTCCCAGCTACTCAGGAGGCTCAGGCGAGATGATCACTTGAGCCCAAAAATTTGAGTTTGCTGTGAGCTGTGACTCCATAGCACTCTCCCCAGGGCGATTGAGACTGTCTCAAAAAAAATTTTATTTTCTATTAAAACAAAAACACTGCCAAGTTTGGACTAGAATCGCACTCAACGTTTAGATTGATTTGGAGGAAAATGACATCTTAATTGAAACTTCACTTGAATATGATAAATATGTATTTATTTAGGTCTCCTTTAATTTTTCTTGCAATGTTTTGTAGTTTTCATTATACATATCTTGGCATATGTCTTATTAATTTGGCCCTAAATATTTCATGAATTTTTAGGCTATTATAAATGGTATTTTAAAATTTCATTTCTAATTTTTCATTGATAGTATAGAGAAATAAAATAAATATCTATGTATTGATATTGTATCCTATGACCTTGCTAAATTCATAGTCCTGGTAGTGTCTTCCTTTTAGATTTCTTAGGATTTTCTACTATATAAACATGCCATTTCCAAAGGAATTCAGTTTTACTTCTTCTTTTCTAATCTACATGCCTTTTATTTGTTATCCTTACTCTAATTCACTGGATAGGGCCACTAGTATAATGTTGACTAGAAGTAAGAAGAGTCTTTTTTTTTTAAGACAGAGTCTCACTATGTCACCTGTGATAGAGTGCCGTGGCTTCACAGCTCACAGGAACCTCAAACTCTTAGGCATAAGCTATTCTCTTCCCTCAGCCTCCCAAGTGGCTGGGATTACAGGTACCCACCACAATACCCAGCTGTTTTTTTTTGTGACAGTTGTCATTGTTATTTAGCTGGCCGGGGCTGGGTTTGAGCCGGGCCAGCATCAGTGTATGTGGCTGGCACTGTAACCACTGTGCTATGGGTGCCAAGCCTGCTTGACATTCTTGTCCCATGAGTCAATGAGGCATTATTGCTTTTGTTTGTTTTGCTTTCTCACTATGCTTCAATGTAAATAGTTTGTATTGCTCTATCTTCAGGTTCACTGATCTATTCTTTTGTAGCTACTAATCTGCTACAACCCAGCTCAGTGACACCTAAACCCATACAGTGGTATTTTTAAGTTTCAAATATGGTATTTTTCAACTTAGGGTCTATTTGACCGATTTTAAAAACATTCCATTATTCTCATTATATTCATGTCTTCCTTTAAATCTTTGAGTGTATTCATAATAGCTTTCTTCCCCAACATATATATAATAAAAATATAAACCAGTGACATCAACCCCAAAACATCCCCATGCCACTTTGTAGATAAACCTTACTTCCAGCCATGGTAAATACTGATGTATTTTCTGTCCTTACTGTTTTGCCTTTGCAAAAATATTGTAAAAGAGATCAATTGCCCACATTTCAATGTAACAAGCTCCAAAGACCTGCTTCCCAGAAAAATAAGTAAAAATCATTTAAAAAATAAAGTCTCCAGTATGTCTAAAGTCAAATAGCAGGTGAAAAAGCCTCTATTCAAAAATATCTACCAAAATTTGTTAAGAGCAAGAAAAGTTAGTAGTATTTGAATTAAGATCATTCCTTCTGCTCTCCCAGCTCAGTGACACTCCACTCCATTCTACTATATGCTGGTGTTGCCAAGAACACAAGTTTTCCTCTCTCTTAAGCTCTCACTCTGAGAACTCTCTCCATGGGAAAAGTAAGACATTAGCATTTTTCATCTTGGCCCTTGCTATTGCTGAGGATGAATTCCATTAGCCATGAAGTGGGAGCTCCTTTTTTCCACCTAGTCCCCACTGGTGAGATGAAGGTTCTACCTTGGGTACAGCACCAATGAGAATTCTATGACCCCAATCACTAATACTCTGACTTGTAAGGCAACTGCTCCACAGTGAAAAAAGCAAGCTGAGAAGACCCAAGTCTACTGTCCTCCTCTTCTTATTACTCAGCTCCTAAAGCACCAGTGCCACTCAGAAAGAAGCATGCCATATTCCATCTCTAGATCTAGGCCTGGAGAATTTTCCAATGGGGAGAAGCTGGGCATAAAACAGCTCCTAATTTCTTTCCAAGGAGAGTGACTTTATTGTAATAGGAGCACGGAGAAGTTCGAGGCTAAGCAGGTACTCAAATACAAAGGAGGTTGTGTTGAAAGCAATTTAGAGAAGACTGATAGATTCCTTAATGATACATGTTAAACTGTAGGCTGACTAGTTTGCAGAAAAGAATCAGGAAATAGATAACTGGGAGAAGCCTTCCTGGGGTCAGAACAAATTTCAAACACTGGAATCTCAGAAACTATCCTTTCAAAGAAACCTAAATTTGGCTGGACTAGACTGTAGAGTAATCATGCCTGGGGAACTGTTGAAAACAATACAGCAATCATCACCAATTCCTTGAGCTTAATAACTGGATGTAGTCAGGTAAAGAGATAGTCAATGAAAGCCTAGATAAAAAAACCATTATCCTGGGGTAATGTAGGCATAACCAAGGCTGCACCAGTGAGTAGAAAAGAGATTACAGTCAGCATCATAGTAAAAATGCTGAAAACCAAAGACAAGGAGAAAATTTTAAAAACAACAAAAAATGACTCATCACTGACAAGATACCTCCAACAAGGCAAACAGTTGAATTCCCAGAAGAAATAGTGGAGGCCAGTTGGGAAGTGAGCCAACATATTCAGAGTGCTCAAATTGAAAACAAACTAACAAAAAAAAAACCCATTGTCAACCAAGAGTCCTTTATCCAGCAAAGCTACTTTAAAAAAAAAAAAAGATAAAATAAAAACATTCCCAATAAAACAAAAATGAAGAGAATTAGTTGAGAGCAATCTGAAATACTGCAATAAATACTAAAAAAAAAAAAAAACTTCATGCTGAAAGCAAGGAACCCAGGTGATAATTCAAGTTAACACTAGAAAACAAAGAGCACCTGTAAAGAGCTCTTGTAGCACAATTATAAAAAACAATGTAAATGCATATTGTTCTTCTTTCTTCTCTTACATGAATTTTATACAATAAATTCTTATATATAAAATAATATGCATATGATGTATTATTTGAAATAAAACATAAAGAAATGTAACATTTTTGCCAATAATAGCATAAAGAACGTGAGAGAGAATTGTACTGTGTTTACGAAAATGGCTAGAGATAGCAAAGTAATAATTATAACAATGATTGTTATAACATTAACAGAATAACAATAATACCACAATAAAAGGAGAAAAAGGACTAGATCTGTTACTGGATGAAGAAGGTCTGGCTGCTTGTCACTGTCAGCCATTATGCAGAGAAAGGGATAAGCCCACCAAATTTTGTCAGAAGGTCAGTGATTCTGGAAAACAGTGAGAGTAGCATCTCCAAGACCATTCTGTTCTTCCATTTCCAAAATCACAGTTTTATATATGAAAGTTCAAAGTAAAAACCATGTTAATCTTTATCTTAAATAATAATAATCAACATAACGCATGATCCAAAATAATATTGCAATTCAAAAGTTAATCTCCTAAATTGATCCTTCTAAACTACTCAAAATAGGCATCTTTAGGGTGGGAGCTAAATTCACAAAACAATAAGAATGGGAGACAGGAGGTAAAGGTCACTTAGCACCTAACTCAACCATACCTGCTGTATCATGTTGGTCCCAGTCTAACTTACTCCATCTTATTTTCACCACATGTGCTCTCAGAGCTATATAAGAGTAACAATCCATGCCTCACTGGAATTAAACTAGTGAAATCTGAAGCTGATTCTGGTAAGTTAGGAAGTAAATGATAACCTCTAAAGCAGCCATTGAATTAAAAAAAAATTAAAATATAATTAAAAAATCAAAGAAATTTAAATGATTCATTCACTTGATGCAAAGGAAAACAGTAAAGGAGGATTAGAGGAGGTACAAGAAAAGAATATAAAACACATAGAAAATAAAAAGTAGCCAGTCACAGTGGCTCATACCTGTAATCCTAGCACTCTGGGAGGCCGAGGCTGGCAGATTGCTTGAGCTCAAGCTCACCAGTTCAAGACTAGCCTAAGTAAGAACAAGAACCACCTCTAAAAATAGCCATTGCTGGGCACCTATAGTCCCAGCTACTCAGCAGGCTGAGGTAAGGGAGTACGTGAGCCCAAGAGTTTCAGGTTGCTGTGCGTTATGATGCCTCAGCACTCTACCAAGGGTGACAAAGTGAAACTCTGTCTCAGAAAAATAAAAAAGTAAAATATCACTATATCAATACGACATTAAATGTGAATAGATAAAACAAACTAAACGAAAAAGCAGACATCATAAGTCGAGATAATGAGGGACATTTTGTGATGATAAAAGGATCAATCCATCTAGAAGACAAAACAAATATATGCACCTAATGTTAGAACACAAAAATATGTGAAGAAATAATAGCAATCAAGGCAGAAACAGATAACTCAACAATAATAGTTGGAGACTTCAATACTCTAATTTCAGTAATGAATAGGAAAACTAAGCAAATTAAGCAGTAAATATCTGAACAATCTAAACCCACCATATCTAACAGACATCTATAGAACATGAAACCCATAACACCAGAATATACATTTTTTCAATTGCTTATGGAACATTCTCTAGCATAACCTATATATTAATGCATAAAATAAGACTCAATAAATTAAAAAGGATATCAATAATAAAAATTATGTTCTCTAGGCTGGGTGTGGTGGCTCATGCCTGTAATCCTAGCACTCTGGGAGGCTGAGGTGGGTGGATTGCCTCACAGGTTTGAGACCAGCCTGAGCCACAGCAAGACCTTGTCTCTAAAACTAGCCAGGCACTGTGGCAGGTGCCTGTAGTCCCAGCTACTTAGAAGGATGAGGCAAGAAAAGCCCAAGAGTTAGAGGTTACTGTGAGCTATGACACCACAGCACTCTACCAATGGTGACAAAGTGAGACTCTATCTCAAAAAAATAAATAAATAAATATGTTCTCTGTCTTCACTGAAATGAAATAAAAGCCAGTAAAAGAATAAAAGTTGAGAAACTAAAAAATATGTAGAAATTAAACAACATACTCCTAAATATCCCACGGACCAAAGGATATATCAGAAAATATTTTGAGATAGGATATGGAAATATGGAATATGGATAGGAAAATGAAGACACAGTATAACAAAGTATAACTCTGCTAAAACAGATATTTATATTTATAACTGTACATGACAATATTAAGAAAGAAGATCTTAAATAACCCAGCTTTCTATCTTGAAACACTGGAAAAAGTCCAGATTAAATGTAAAACAAGTGAAAGGAAGGAAATAAAGATTAGAATAGAAATTTATTAAGTGGAAAATAGAAAACAATAAGAAAAATTAATGAATCCAAAAGCAAATTCTTTGAAAGATTGACAAATCTTTAGCTACGCTGACTTGGAAAATAAGTAAGAATACTAAACTTACTCGAATAAGGAATGAAAAGAACAATATCACTATATTGTAGACTTCATACGGCCTCATAGAAATTAAAAGCATTATAAAGGAATACTATCAAAAATTATGTCAATAAATTATACATGGAAATGGAAATTTCCTAAATTACACAAACTACCAAATCCAACTAAAGAATAAAGATAAAAATCAGAATAGATCTATAGAAAGTGAAGACATTGATTTACTAAATTTTAAAACCACTCACAAAGAAAAGCCCAGCCACAGACAGCTTCGCATTTTAAGAACTCTTCATGAATTCTTCAAAGAAGCAGAAGAGTGAACACTCCCCACTGACCTTATGAAGCTAGCGTTACCCTGACACCAAAACCAAAGAGAACAAAAGAAAATTACAGATCAAGAGTTTAGGATAGAGGCAGAGCAAGATGGCTGAATAAAAACCTCCAGCAACCATCCCTTTGCATGAACACCAAAGCCAGCAACTATCCTTCAAAAGAACCAAAAATCAGGTAGGTGATTTTTGGCTCCATTATTTCAAGGAAAGAGGCACTGAAGAGGGCAGAAAAGACAGTCTTGCATTGCCCATAGCACCCCTACCCCAACACTTCCAACTCCCCCCAGGGTCCCCAAAGCCTCCAGTGCCTCACCAATAAGCCCAGTAGACAGAGAATATGTATAATTGGGGAGGAAGAGTGAAGTGACTGTGGGACTTTGCACTGAAATTCAGGGCCATCCTGGCACAGGGTAATGCAGCAGAAGGAAGAATTTTGCTGGTGCCCAGAGAGGGAGCATTTAGAACAGCCAGTTCATAAAGAAATCTTTCACTCCAAAATCTGCGTTTGGCTAGCCCCACTGTCAGCTGACATAAAGCAGCCTGGAGCCTGGACTAAATTCATAAGGCAGACAGGCCACAAAACCTACAGACCTTGGACAATTCATATAGCTGCAGCAGCTTTGAGCCAGTGGATTTGGAGCGCACATGACCAAGTGAGACAGCAGCTGTGTCAGCCAAGCCAGTTCCTCTATCACCTCTGCCCCCCTCCCCACTCCACCTCCTTTTATGTAGGGAAAAGTCCAGAGGATTTTGTTTTGTAACTTGAGTACCAGACTGATTGAAGTAAAATAAAGTACCATGCAGACTACAGAGACCAAGCCTTAGTTCCTAGAAGGGATTTCTAGACCCATCCTGAGCCAGAAGGAAACATGCTACACTGAAAGAAAGGACTCAGTTCTGGTAGGATGAACCACCTGCTGACTAAGAGCTGTTAGGCTTTGAATATATATCGGAGTAGTCAGTCATCATGGGCTTTGGATAAGACTGGTCTAGCTTCAGGTGTGACCTGGAGCTGGTGACCACGAGGGAGTGTACATATCACTCCTGCCGCAACTCCAGCAGCCCAGCACAGAGAATGAGGAAAAAGAATGAGAGACTTTGCCTGGGAATAAAGGGAATTCTCCCCTATCTTTCCTAAATCCACTAAGGCAGTACCACCTGCGGCACCCCCAGTGCTGAAATAACTACAGTGACCAGAGACTTAGATCACAATACTCAATTTCCTTTGAACATCTGGAAAAGCTTCTCAGGAATGGTAGGTTCAACCAAGTACAGACAGCAAAGATTAAAACAAACACTTAACTCTTTAATGCCCAGACATAAACAAACAGCCACAAGATTTAAGAACACCCAGGAAAACATGATGATACCAAACAAACTAAATAGGGTACCAGTGACCAATCCTAGAGCAATAGAAGTATGTGACCTTTCAACAAAGAATTCAAAAGAACTCTCCTGAAGAAACTCAACAAACTTCAAGACAACACAGAGAAGGAATTCAGAAGCCTATCAGAGAAATATAGCAAAGATATTGAAATGATTTTTTAAAAAAAAATCAAGCAGATATTCTGGAGCTTAAGAATTCAATTGACAAACTGATAAATGCGTGAGAGTCTCTCAACAACAGAACTGATCAAGAAGAAGAACAAGTGAGCTTTAAGACAGACTATTTGAAAGAAAATATATAGTCAGAAGAATACGAATACCTACATGATCTAGAAAATAGTACCCAAAGGGCAAATCTAAGAGTTATTGGCCTTAAAGAAAAGGTAAAGAGAAAGACTGAGGTAAGTTTATTCAAAGAAATAATAACAGAGAACTTTCCAAACCTAGAGAAAGTTACCAATATACAAGTACAAAAAGGTCCTAGAACATCAACCAGATTTAACTCAAACAAAACTGCCTCCAGTCATTTAATAAGTAATCTCCCAGAAGTCACAGATAAAGAAAAGGTTCAAAAGAAAAAGAAAAAAAAAAAAAAAACATAAAGGAGCTCCTATAAATCAGGCAGCAAACCTCTCACTGGAAACCTCATAGGCCAAGACAAAGTGGCACAAAAGTGCTGAAAGAAAAAACCTTTACTCTAGAATATTATAGCATGCAAAAATACCCTTCAAACATGAAGGAGAAGCAAAGACTTTCTCAGACAAACAAAAGCTAAAGGATTTTATCAACACCAGACCCGTCCTACAAGAAATGCTAAAAGGAGTTCTTCAATCTAGAAGAAACAGATGTTAATGAACAATAAGAAATCATCTGATGGTATATGACTCACTGATAAAAGTAAATACACAAACACAAAAGCCTCTGTTTTATAATTGTGGCACATAAACCATTTATATCTTGAGTGGGAAGATTAAAGGACAAACTTATCAGAAATAACTACAACTTTTTGAGAGAAAAACGATATGGATGGAAATAATAAAAAGTTAAAAGCACTGGGGGACACTGAGGCAGAGCGAAGGCATGCAAGATACATGCAGAGGACTTTGAATAAACACAACCATCAATGTCAGCCAACAAAAGCTTGGCAGTGGCCAGGTGGCCACAAGGAAGAGGAGATAATAGAAATAATGATGGGGTAAGGATTAGGGCAGCCATCCCATGCCCTGGAACCTCGTGCCACTAAAGTCACACCAGAGCCATTGAGCTGTAAGCAGATCGTGAGCTTGTACCCTGCAAAGATCCCATCTCTGCCTATGCAGCGACAGTAAATAAGAGAGCATTAGAAATGACATGGCACCTCTTCCTGTTGAAATTTCTCAGTCTGTAGACTGTAAATGTGGGTTGGTGGGGCTACCAAGTAGAAGATATCTGAGATTGAAACTGACAGAGAAGAAAGCAAAGACAGGATGCAGGAGAGTCAAGTCCTGAAGACAGTGCTCAATTCATTGTATTCCAAGTGGAAGGAGCATAGGCTTTGGGATCAGAACACCTGGTATGAGTCCTGCCTCTACCACAAGATGAATGGGAAAGGAGACAAAGAAAGGTTGGAGAGAAGACAAGGACGAGGTCCATCACCTTGCAGGTGGATCAGTAGCTTTTGGGGAAAGAGAGAGGAAGAGGAGGAGGGAGAAGAAAACCAGATGTCTTTCCAATTCCCTCTGAAATGTTCCATCTCAATGATTTGGTCACTAGATCTGCTGTCCCCAAACCCCAGGCCTCAGACTGGTAGTAATCTGTGGCCTGTCAGGAACCAGGCTACACACCAGGAGGTGAGCAGAAGGTGAACAAGAGAAGCTTCATCAGTATTTACAGCCGCTCCCCAGTATTTACTGCCTGAGCTCCACCTCCTGTGACATCAGTGGCAGCATTAGGTTCTCATAGGACCGTGAACCCTACTGTAAACTGCACATGTGAGGGATCTAAGTCATAGGCTCCTTCTGAGAATTTATAGCCTGATTAGCTGAGGTGGAGCTGTAATGTGCATGCCCCTTGGCTCTGCCACCAGCAGGAAAAGGAAAACATGGCTTCAGGGGCATTTGGAGCTGGAAGAGCTCTCTCAAAGGGACCTGGTCCTTGCAAAAAGTTATATAAAAAGGGACATTGAGCTTCTTTTCTGATTATCTTCAGGGTAATAATAAAGAAGAAAGGGAATTAGACAAAAAGATTAAAATTAAACACCAAGAAAAACTTCTGGTTGCTAGGGTGATTTCGAAAGCTGGAATAAACTAGTAAGGTTAAAAAAAAAAAAAAAAAAGAAATGACATGGCAGCTACTTCTGTTCCTAATCCTGGCAAGAACTGAAGATGGAAATGTAGGCTTCAATTACAAAAAAAAAAAAAAAAAAAAAAAAGCTGGGTGGTGAAGTTAAAGGATAGAATTTCTGTTAGATTTCTCTTTCCTTGTTAGTTTATAAGCAGAGCTGTCATATGTTTAAGATAATTGGTTATGAAATGCTTCTTGGTAACCTCATATTTAAAATAGGTTTAAAACAGATACATAAAAAATAAAAACCAAGAAATTAAAAACACTACCAGAGAAAATCACTTAACAAAGGAAGACAGGAGGAAGTAAGAAAAAAAGAGAGGATCATAAAGCAACCAGAAATCAAGTAACAAGATGATAGTAGAAGTGCTTACCTATCAATAATAACATTGACTGCAAATGGACCAAACTCTCTAGTCAAAAAACACAGAGTGGCTGAATGGATAAAGAAAACAACAGCCAAGAATCACACTGCACCTATAAAGACATGGATAGACTGAAAATAAAGGGATAGAAAAAGATAATCCATGTAAATGGAAACTACAAAAGACCAGGAGTAGCTATACGTTCATCAGATGAAATAGATTTCAATACAAAAACTGTTAAAAGAGACAAAGGGCAGTGCCTATGGACACCAGTCCCATATACGAGATGGCAGGTTCAAACCACGCCCCAGCCAAAAACTGCAAAAAAGGGCGGTACCTGTGGCTCAAAGGAATAGGGTGTGGGCCCCAGATGCCAGAGGTGGTGGGTTCAAACCCAGCCCTGGCCAAAAACCACAAAAAAAAAAAAAAAAAAAGAGAGACAAAGAAGAGACCATTAATATAATTATGTAATGATAAAGATGTCAATTCAGCAAGGGAATGTAACAATTTTAAACATATATACACCCAACACTGGAACACCTAAATATATAAAGCAAATATCAGAGAGAGACATACTCCCAAACAATAATTATTAGAGACCTCAACACCCATTTTCCTCACTGGATAGATCATCCTGATAGAAATCAACAAAGCAACATTGGACTTAATTTGCACTATGAACCAAATGGACCTACTAGATATTTACATAACATTTCATTCAACAGTTGCAGAATATATATTCTTCTCAACTCATAGGTCATTCTCAAGGATAGACCATATGTTAGCCCACAAAATAAGTCTTAAGAAATTCAAAAAACCTGAAATCATACCAAATATTTTCTCTGACCACAATGGAACAAAAGTGGAAATCAATAACAAGAGAAACATTGGAAAACATACAAACACATGGAAACTAAACAATATGCTCCTGAATGAACAATGGTCCATGAAGAGATTCAGAAGGAAATTTAAAAACTCCTTGAAAGACTGATTGTAGTGGCTCACACCTATAATCCTAGAACTCTCGGAGGCTGAGGTGGGTAGATTGCTTGAGCTCAGGAGTTCAAGACCAGCCTGAGACAAAGTGAAACCTACCTCTACAAAAAGTAGAAAAACTAGCTGGGTGTTGTGGCAGACATCTGTAGTCCCAGTTACTTGAGAAGGCAAGGCAAGGGAATTGCTCGAACCCAGGAGCTGGAGGCTGCTGTGAGCTGTGATGCCACAGCACTCTACCCAGGGCAACAAAGTGAGACTGTCTCGAAAAAAAAAAAAAATTCAGGTGGCACCTGTGGCTCAAAGAGTAGGGTGCTGGCCCCATATACTGGAGGTGGTGGGTTCAAACCCAGCCCCAGCCAAAACTGCAAAAAAAAAAAAAATTCTTTGAAACAAATGTCAATGAAAACACAACATACTAAAATCTATGGGTTACAGAAAAAAAAGCAGTAATAAGAGGAATGTTTATAGCAAAAAGTGGCCAGATCAAAAAAGTAGAAAAGCTTCACATAAACACCATAATGATGCATCTCAAAGAACTAGACAAGCAAAGCAAGTCTAAAATAAGTAGAAGAAAAGAAATAATAAATATTAGAGCAGAAATAAAGGAAACTGAAACAAACAACAAAAATATAAAAGATCAACAAAACAAAGAGTTGATTTTTGAAAAGACAGATAAAATTGATACACCATTAGTCAGACTAAGAAAAAAAGAGAGAAGACCTAAATAAATAAAATCAGAGATGAAAAAGGAGACAGTACAACTGATACCACAGAAATCCAAAGGATGTTTAGAGACTACTATGAGCAACTATATGCCAATAAATTGGAAAGCCTAGGATAAATGGATTAAATCCTAGACACATACAACTCCCTAAGATTGGACCAGGAAAAAGTCCAAAGCCTGAATAAACCAGTAACAAGTGTCAACATAGAAGCAGTAAGAAAAAATCTCCCACCAAAAAAAAAGTCTAAGATCTGATGGCTTCACCACTGAATTCTTTCAAGCATTCAAAGAAGAACGAATAACACTCCTATTTAAATTATTCCAAAAAATCAATGAGGAGAGAATGCTCCCAAACTCAGTCTATGAGACCTGGTATCACTCTGATACCAAAACCAGACAAAGATACAACAAAAAAGAAAACCATAGAGCAATATCTCTGATGAACATTGATGCAAAAGTCCTCAACAAAATAGTAGCAAACTGAATTCAACAATATTTTTAAAAGATTATGCATCATGATCAAGTGGGATTCATCCCAGGGATGCAAGGATAGTTCAACCTATGTAAATCAATGTGACACATCATTTCAACAGAATGAAGGACAAAAACCATATGATCATTTCAATCAATGCTGAAAAAGTGCTTCATAAAATTCAACATCACTTCATGATAAAAACTCTCAAAAACCTGGCTATAGAAGCAACTTACATCAATATGATTAAACTCATGTATGACAAGCCACAGCATGAATCATACTGAATGGGGGAAAAAATGAAAACTTTTCCTCTTAGGTCTGAAATCAGACAAGGATGCTTAATTTCACCATTGTTACTCAACATAGTACTAGAAGTTCTAGCTAGAGCAATTGGACAAGAGAATGAAATAAAGAGGATCCAAATTAGAAAGGAAGAAGCCAAATTATCCTTGTTTGCATAGATAGGATCTTTTATCAAGAAAAACCAAAGACTCCACAAAAAAACCTGTTAGAACTGATAAATAGCCAGCAATGCTGGCTCACGCCTGTAATCCCAGCACTTTGGGAGGCCAAGGTGGGTGGATCACTTGAGCTCACAATTTCAAGACCAGCCTGAGCAAGAATGAGATCCCATATCTTTAAAAAAAAAAAAAAAAAAGCCAGGTGCTGTAGAGGGCACTTATACTCCCAACTACTTGGGAGGCTGAGGCAGGAGTCTCACTTGAGCCCAAGAGTTTGCGGTTGCTGTGAGTTATGACACCACACCAGGGCACTTATCTTACCAGTGAGAGTCTTATCTCAAAAGAAAAAAAAAACCTGATAAACAAATTCAATAACTTTGCAGGATACAAAATCAACATACAAAAATCAGTAGCATTGGCTCAGTGCCTGTAGCTCAGTGAGTAGGGCACTGGCCACATACACTGAAGCTGGAGAGTTCAAGCCCAGTCTGGGCCTGCTAAACAACAATGATAACTGCAACTAAAAAATAGCCGGGTGTTGTGGTGGGCATCTGTAGTCCCAGCTACTCAAGAGGCTGAGGCAAGAGAATCACTTAAGCCCAAGAGTTTGAGGTTGCTGTGAGCTGTGAAGCCACAGCACTTTACTAAGGGTGACATAGTAAGACTCTGTTCCAAAAAAAAATCAGTAGCATTTCAACTTGCCAACAGTAAATAATCTGAAAATGAAACCAAGAAAGTAATCCCATTTACAATAGCTAAAAGTAAAATACCTAGCATTAAACTTATCCAAAGAAGTAAAAGATCCCTGTACTGAAAACTATAAAACACTGATGAAAGAAATTGAAGACACAAAAAATGTAAAGGTATTTCATGCTCATAGATGGAGGAAGCAGTATTGTTAAAATGTCCATACTACCCAAAGTAATCCACAGATTCAACGTAATCCCCTTTAAAATACCAATGAGATTCTTCACAAAAATAGAAACAACAATCCTAAAATTTATATAGAACCATAAGAGACCTAGACTAGCCACAACCATCCTGAGCAAAAAGAGCAAAACTGGAGGAATCACATTACCTGAATTCAAATTATATCACAGAGCTGTAGTAACCAAAACATCATAGTAGTGGCATAAAAATAGACTAATAGACCAATGGAATAGACTAGAGTACCCAGATATAAATCCGCACATATACAATGAACTTATCCTCAACAAAAGTGCCAATAATATACTGTGAGGAACAGACAGTTTCTTCAATAAATGGTGCTGAGAAAAGTGGATATCCATATGCAGAAGAATGAAACACCATATAAAAAAAATCAAAATGGATTAAAGATTAAATGTAAGACTTGAAATTATAAAACTACTGAAAGAAAACATTGGGGAAGCCAGTGTTTCCTGGTCTGTCGGGAGACATTCGGTGTCATTACCGCTCTCACCATGGCTTTGGTCCACACTGCTCCACAACCTCTAGGAACACGTAGGTCCTCAGAGCCAACATAGTGTTGGACTTAGGGGTGCAGGCAGCCCCGCAGCAGCAGCAGAAGAGAATCTCTGGATGGACCCTTCCTGGGAAGTTTTGTTAATTTGCAGCAGTTGGACAATGTTCCTCATTAACATCTGTCTGTCAGCATAATCACAATTTCACTGTGGTGGCAGGGACTCAGTTTGGAATTCTTTATAGAAAACACCTGGATCCCAGTCTTTCAATGGCTACAAGACAACGAGAATTACCTGCTCTTGACCCTAGTGGTCCTCTAGGCAAGATGTCCCTGCCTATCAGAATATACCACCGGGCATTCAGCTATGATGATGCCCTGGAGAACCCTATGCCCATGACTCCTCCTCCATTGGACATGGGCAGCATCCCCTGGAAGCTAGTGATTCCAGAGCACAAGTATCAGGAAGGAGAGGCCAGTATATCCTCCCCTGCTAGGACTCTGTAATCAGCCATTGAAGTACAGATAAGGTCCCAGTGGTGAAGGCTAAAACTACCCATGTCATCATTAATTCTCTGATCACGAAACAGACCCAGGAGAGCATTCAGCATTTTGAACAACAGGTAGGGTTGAGAGATGCTGACTACACACCCCACAAGGACCTCACCACTGAAGACAGCAAGTACCTTGGGGTGGCAGAAGCACTCCATAAACTAACACGGCAGCATGGAGAGATAACAAAAGAAGAGAAGCAGCCCATGTCAGCCCAGTCTACCCCAAGCAGCACCCATTATTCTTGACCCAAGCATAGGGCCCAGAGGTTGGTTCATTTCTGGTTTTTCCACAGCTTTACCTGGCCCAAATCCCAGCACCATGGATTCTGGAAGTGGGGTAATGACAGAAATCCATCAGATAAATGGCATTGCATTGGACCAAGATCCCTCCAGAAGTATGATTCAGGAAGTTTTACCACTCAGGCTTACTGAGGAGCCCAGAAACTCTCTCCAATGGAACTGATCCGAGCCCAGGCCACTAGGATGTCTGAAGATCCAGCAAGCTTCAAACCACCCAAGTTGGATGTCCCAGTGATGGAAGGAAAGAAACAACCCCCAAGGACCCATAATCTCAAACCCAGTGACTTGAATGTGCTCACATCCACTGGCTTCCTAAATTCTTTCTGTTCCAGAACCCCTCTTCCCTTTTACCTTGACTCTGACATAGGAAAGGTATGTTAAAAAAAAAAAAATCTCTTAGACTAAAGCTACACCTGAAGACATAATTAGTTTTTGAGAAATAGTAGTGCAGAGTTTGCCCTTGTTTTGTGGAAGAAGCCATTTTGTACTGCTTTAAAGTTAGATTGAATATCAGCAGTTGTGTATGGGGACTTCATGATCTATTTTTGTATTATTTACCCTAGACAGGACCTTGATAATTGCTTACCGAGGCAATTAATGCTTGTGCTGCTCTAAAAACACAGGCTTCTCCTTCTTTCACCACTGTCAATGTGAGCAATGACAAATCATGGCATAGTGGTGCTCACTGACTAGTTCAGACAATTTGAGGCCTCCTGACTGCTGGTGCTGTGTTCCAGCCTTCTGGGACCTTTCTTTTCGGGCTGAAACTGGAGTTATCTTGCATTTTGGCAGATCTAATAGATACTTTGTCCTACAGCCACTTCTTCATATGGTACCTCTTGGGCCAGTGCTACCGGAGGACTGTTTCTTTTTTATGCCACAGAACAAGCACTAATCTTACTTACGCTTTCTTGTACTTTAATGTGAGATAACTCCAATTTGGTTGAAAACTTTTTTTTTTTTTTTGCAGTTTTTGGCTGGGGTTGGGTTTGAACCTGCCACCTCCAGAATATGGGGCCAGAGCTCTACTCCTTTGAGCCACAGGTGCCACCCTGGTTGAAAACTTTCTAAAGGAGAAAATTCAATCTACTGATTTCATAAATGGATATTAAGATGGTAACTTTAGCTAGTCTTGAGTTCATATGAAAGTAGTATCACCTTATTTTGATTTCCTTGTTCATCATCAAGTTGGAACCTAAAACTCTAGTAGGGGTAGAGATGGAAGAATTTTCATACAAAATTCTTTGTATGAAAGCATTTGTCACCAAAATGAGCCTCTTACCTTTATGCAGTGAAAAAAGGGAAAGAAAATAGGGAAACTGCCTTTTTAGTGCTCCTCACTGTGTACATATTCAGTCACTGTCTTGAACACTGTCTCACACTTGATGTGGATAGTATTTTATCAGTACACAGGGAGCTTACCTTTCCATAGAGATGCCCTGGAGTCTAAAATTATAAGAACAATTAATTTATTTGTGTTTTCTGTCTCTTATTTTGACAATAAAAATCCTTATGACTTTCTCAAAAAAAAAAAAAAAAAGGAAGAAAGAAAGAAAAAAAATTGGGAAAACACTGGACTGGGCAAGGACTTCTTGAGTAATATATTCTTGAAGCACAGGCAACACAAGAAAATTAGATAAATAGGATCATATCACACTACGAAGCTTCTGCACAGCAAAAGAAACAATCGACAAGGGGAAGAAAAAACACATAATGGGAGAAAATATTTGTAAGCTACCTGTCTGACAAGGAATTAATAATTAGAATATATAAGGAACTCCAATAACTCAGCAGGAAAATATTGAATAATATGATTAAAAATGGGCAAAGGATCTGGATAGATATTTTTCAAAAGAAAACATACAAATAAAATGGTGAATAGTATATGAAAAAATGCTCAATTTCATTAGTCATCACAGAAATGCAAATCAAAACTACATTGAGATATCATCTCACCACAGTTGAAGTAACTTTTATACAAAAAAAAAAGGTAGGCAATAATGAATGCTGGTGAGGAGATGGAGAAAGGGAAACTGCTGTACACTGTTGGTGGGGATGTAAATTAGTGCAACCTCTATGGAGAACAGTATGGAGGTTCTTCAAAAAGCTAAAAATAGAACTACCATATGACCCTGGAATCCCACTGCTGGGTATATACCCAAAAGAACGGAACTGAAAAGACATCTGCACTTCCATTTTATTTGCAGCACTATTCACAATAGCCAAGATTTGGAATTAACCTAAGTGTCCATCAACAGATGAATGGATAAAGAAACTGTGGTACATAAACACTGTGGAATATTATGTAGTCATAATAAACAACAAAATCCTACCGTTTGCAATACCATGGATGGAACTGGAGAACATGATGTCAAGTGAAATAAGCCAAACACAGAAAGGCAAATCTTTCACGTTCTCCCTCACATGTGTGAACTAAATATTAAAAACAATAGATCTCATGGAAACAAAGTAGAATGATGGTTTCCAGAAGCTGTGAAGGATAGCAGGAAAACAGGGATAAAGTGGGTAGGATTAGTAGGTGCTAAATATAGTTAGATAGAATGAATAATATTTGATAGCACAACAAAATAACTATAACCAATAATAAATTAGGATATACTTTAAAATAACTAAAACAGTATAATTGGAATGTTCCTAACACAAAACAATAAATGCCTGAGGTGATGAATATTATCCTGATTTGATTCATTCACATCATATGCTTATATCAAAACATCACATGCACCCTATTAAAGATATACAACTATTATGTACCCATAATAATTAAAAATTTTAAAAAAGAAAAAAACACTACAGATCAATATCTATTATGTATTGGACACAAAAATTCTCAACAAAATGCTAGCAAGACAAACCCAGTAACATAAAAAATACATATATATCCTATGATCAAGAATGCAGCTTGATTTAATCTCAGAATAAATTAAAATAAAACATTATATCAAAAGAATAAACAACAATTTACATGATCATTTCAAGGGACACAGAAAAAGCATTTGACAAGACCCAACAACCTTCCATGATCAAAACACTCAGCAAAGTAAGAAGAAAAGAGAACTTCTTTAATATGATAAAGAGCATTTCAAAAAAACCCATCAATGATATCATACCTAAGTGCGAAAGATTCTCCCCTAAGATCAGGAACAAGACAAGGATGTTAATTCTTCATCACTTCTACTCAGCATTGTAATGGAGGCTCTAATTAGGGCAATTAGACAGGAAAGGAAATAAAAAGCAACCAGATTGGAAAGGAAGAATTGAAACTATATTTATTTGCAGATGACATGCTCTTGTACATATAAAATCCTAAGGAATCCTTTAAAAAATTATTAGAACTCCACTCATCCTCCCCCCCCTTGCCCCTTTCCCCATATTCTTGTGCTATAATTGGGTTACAGCCTTCATGTGAAAGCTATAAATTAGCTTTATAGTAGGGCTGAATACATTGGATACTTTTTCTTCCATTCTTGAGATACTTTGCTAAGAAGAATGTGGATGAGGATGGGTGGACAGAGGGTAAATGATGGGGTCACACTTAAGGTGCATCTTAGAAGGGTACAGGTGAAACTTATTAAATGGAGAATACAAATGTTTTCACACAATAATCAAGAAAATCCCATGAAGGTTATGTCGAACAGTTGGATGAAAATATTTCCAACTGTATATGAAGCCAGCACATTGTTCCTCATGATTGCACTAATGTACACAGCTATGATTTAATTAAAAAAAAATTATTAGGACTAATACATGAGTTCAGCAAATCTATGATCAGGTTATCCAGAAAAGCAGAACTAGTAGGATAGCATATATAGAAAGAGAAATTGGTCCATGCAATTACAGAGGGTGGCAAGTCCAAAATCTACAGTGTAAGCCAATTGGCTCAAAACCCAAGAAAGTCCATTATTACGGTGATAGGCCAGGCACAGTGACTCATGCCTGTAATCCTAAGCACTCTGGGAGGCCAAGGCAGGCCTGAACTCAGGAGTTGGAGAGCAGCCTCAGTCAGAGTGAGACCCTGTCTCTAAAAATAGCTGGGCATTGTGGCCAGTGCCTGTAGTTCCAGCTACTAGGGAGGCTTAGACAAGGGGTTCACTTAAGAGAATTGTTCTTGAGAACCTCAAGAATTTGAGATTGCTGTAGCTATGATGCCAGGGCACTCTACTGAGGGTGACAAAGAGAGATTACCTAAAAAAAAAAAAAAATTACAGTGGTAGTCTGAAGGCAGGCAGGCTGGGGAATCTAGGAGAGTCAATGTGCAGATGAAGTCTAAGATCAGTTTGCTTGAGAATTCCCTGTTGCTCAGGGAGGCTAGCCTTTTTGTTCTTTTTAGGCCAACTAATTGAGTGATGCCTACCCACATAATGGATTCTTAGTTTTACTTTGCTCAGAATAGTTTGCTTAAAGTTCATTAATACAAGTGTAACTTCATCCACTACTACCCTCCAAATTGACACATTCAATTAACAATCCCAATAAGGTTGCAGAATACAAAGTCAATATATAAAATTCAATTACATTTCTATATACTTGCAATGAATAAAATGAAATGAATTTTTTTTTTTTTTTTGGTAGAGACAGTCTCACTTTGTCACCCTGTGGTGTCACAGCTCATAGCAACCTCCAACTCTTGGGCTTAGGCAATTCTCTTGCCTCAGCCTCCTGACTAGCTGGACTACAGGCGCCTGCCACAATGCCTGGCAATTTTTTTGGTTTTTTTTTTTTTTTTTGGTTGTTGCAGTTTGGCCAGGGCGGGTTCGAACCCGCCACCATCAGTATATGGGGCCAGCACCCTACTCACTGAGCATCACATGAAATGAAATTTTAAAAATTCTATTCACAATAGTACAAAAAGAATAAAATACTTAGGAATAAATTTTTAACAATAGGCACAAAACTTATACTCTAAGGAACTACAAATAATGCTGTAAGAAATTAAAGAAAAATCTAAACAAAGGGGTTAAAATACTTGTAAATCATATGTCTGATAAGAAATCATACCCAGAATATCTAAAAAAACTCTTTTTTTTTTTTGAGACAGAGTCTCACTTTTTCACCTTCAGTAGAGTGCTGTAGTGTCATAGCTCACAGCAACCTCAAACTCTTGAGCTTAAGTAATCCTCTTGCCTCACTTTTTCATTTTTAGTGTGGGGGGGGTCTCGCTCTTGTTCAAGCTGGTCTCCAACTCCTGAGTGCAAGCAATCCGCCTGCCTCAGCCTCCCAGAGTGCTAGGATTATAGGTATGAGCCACCACACCTGGCCCCTTTATTTTTTATTTTATTTATTTATTGTTTTGAGACAGAGTGTCACTCTGTCACCCTGGGTAGACTTCTGTGGCATCATAGCTCACAGCATCCTCAAACTCTTGGGTACAAGAGATCCTCCTGCCTCAGCCTCCTGAGTACCTGGGACTATAGGCATGCACCACCATGCCTGACTAAGTTTTTCTATTTTTAGCAGAGACGAGGTCTCACTCTTCCTTAGATTGGTCTTGAACTCCTGAGCTCAAGCAATACACCTGCCTCAGCCTCTAGAATGCCAGAATTACAGGCATGAGCCACTGCACCCGGTCCATGTAGCCACTAAGAGAGATAACTTTGAAGTCCTTCAAATAGTCAAACATAGAGTTACTATATTACCCAGAAATTCCACTCCTAGATATATACTCAAGAAAACTGAAAATGGATATTTTAAAATAACTTTCACACTAATGTTTATAGCAATGGCCAAAAGGTGAAAAAACCCAAATGTCCTTCACTGATGAATGATTTGTAAAATGAAATATTATTCAGTCATAAAAAGGCTGAAATACTAATGCATGCTATAACATGGGTGAGCTTTGAAAACATAATGCTAAGTGAACAAAGCCAGTCACAAAGGACAACATATCACATAGTTTCTTTTATATGGAATATCCACAATAGGCAAATCTACTAGAGGCTAAAAAATAAATTAATGGTTGTTTAGGACTAGAGGAGAGGGGAAATGAGAAGATAGAGAGGTAAAATCTAAAAGTTATGTATGGACTTTTGTTTTTATTTTTGTTTTTGAAGTGGTGAAAAAATAAAGTTAATTATAGTTTTGGTTGCAAAACTCTGTGCATATGCTAAAAACCATTGAATTGTACCCTTTTAATGGGCAGTTGCATGGTATCTGAATTATATCTCTGCTATATAAGCTGGTCTACTGCTAAGGTATATCCTTTTTGGCGTCTCTACTGAATGTTGCAGGTGTTTAATCAGGTCTTTTTATTTGACTGGTCATTATGTGAAAATCTCCCATTTCTGTGATAGCTCTGGGAATTATTTAGCTTATAGTTGCAGTTTTCTTTGTACAACTTTGTGGATGTTCAACCCATATCTTAAAAAGCTCAGTATTAAACTAAAGTCTCAAAGAGCCCTTATGCCAATTTCTGGAGCTCTTTCTCGTATAGTTCTTTCCCCTCGGATCTGTTTCCAGCTGCCTTAGGTTTCCCATATGCCAATCTCTTTCTTCAATCTAGCAAAACTGCCATGATGTATGTGGGTTCTCCTTCCCTGTACCAGTGCTCTGGGAGGTGCCTCTTAGCAGAAAGTTGGAGCAATTTTATAGGCTCATCTCATTTTTTCTTTTTTTTTTTAAATCAAGGATCACAGGCCGGGCACGGAGGCTCACATCTGTAATCCTAGCACTCTGGAAAGCTAAGGAGGGTGGATTGCTCGAGCTTAGGAATTCAAAACCATCCTGAGGAAGAGCAAGACCCCACCTCTATCAAAAATAGAAAAACTGGCTTGGCGCTTGTGGCTTAACGGGCTAAGGCGCCAGCCATGTACACCTGAGCTGGCGGGTTCGAATCCAGCCCCAGGACCCACCAAACAACAATGACGGCTGCAACCAAAAATGGTCGGGCGTTGTGGCGGGCGCCTGTAGTCCCAGCTACTTGGGAGGCAGAGGCAAGAGACTCGCTTGAGCCCAGGAATTGGAGGTTGCTATGAGCTGTGATGCCACAGCACTCTATCCAGGGTGACAGCTTGAGGCTCTGTCTCAA
>CAUYON010033164.1:0-10601 GCA_963573935.1 Arctocebus calabarensis | reverse complement strand
TCTCTCTTATTTTATGTAGATTTTTTAAGACCTAAAAATAGAAAAGTATTGTGCTTTTTTCCAGGACAGGATATCTGCCACTTAAGTTTAAAGTCAAATAACGAATATTGTAAATCACAGATTTAAGTGTGCACATGACTGCAAAAGTATATAAGGTAGTGAGAAATAAAGTTAATGGGCTATTTGCCACAAAAGAGCTTGTAGCCTGCTTCTTGTGCTCTTAACATTGCATTGTGGATCCACACCTGAGGTAAAGCTATAGCCCCTCGCGTCTCCAGTCACACAACACTATACAAAAAGGTCAACCTTATTAAGGTGACTATTGTCTTGAGTCATTCTAAAAATAAGCAGAGATTTTTATTTTCCACAAGAGACAGTTGCATGTTATTGGTTCATCTCTCAATGCCCTGGCCACTAAGAAGATCATCCACTTGAGTGTCTGACCACAACTTTTATTCTTTTTTTTTTTTTTTTTTTTTTTTTTGAGTCAGAGACTCACTCTGTTGTCCCATGCTAGAATGTCCTGGCATCAGCCTAGCTTACATTAACATCAAATTCCTGGGTTCAAGTAATCCTCCTGGATCAGCTTCCCAAATAGCTAGGACTACATGTGCCTGACACAGTGCCTGGAGAACATCTCCATTTATAGTAGATATGGGGTCTTGCTCTTGTTTAGGATGGTCTCAAACTCCTGAGATCAAGCAATCTGCCTACCTGACCTTCCTAGAGTACTCAGATTACAGGCATGAGTCACCATTCCTGGCCTTACACAGTTTTCTACCATGGCCTCTTGCTCTGTCTCCCCAACCATGTCTACCATAGCCACCCCTCCCCTAAGTTACACAGAAACATACCTAAACTTTTCATAGGCATCATTGAACCAGTTTACACCAGTTTACATCAGTTTATACCAGCCAGCAACATAACAGCCACACCTACCAGCTTGATATGACAAATATGCCAAAATATTGTCATAAAATACTACAAAGACTAAGTACACTTTTTAATTCCAAGATATTGTTAGAATTCCCCAAAAATCTCAGATCTTTTTCTTATCTGATGCTATATAAATGAGAAATTAGTTACCAGTGCCTACAAAGATGAATTACTTATACTGGCACTTCTTTCCTGATTATAACTCTCATAATAAAACATTTTTTTCATTGCTTTGAGCAACTTATTCTCTACTCTCTTAAAAGCCTCCTCTACTACACAGGCCACTCAAATACCTCAAATTATTGAACTCTAAACCAATGTCAAGACATCAAGGGCCCAATAATATTATCACCTCTTTTTAAATAAAATGCTGTCCTGATGCAGTTTTGAGGCCCTGGTCAGTTCTCGTTCTTCAGCAGCTGATTAAGTCCACACCCCAACTATTTCTCTTATCAGACTCACACTCAGGGCTGCAATGTACCCACCCTATCACCCCAGCCTATCACAATTAGGGACAGTCCCTCTGCCCTAGACCTGAGGAAATTACTAACATTAGCCAATCCCCAGGGAATAAGGGAAACCTAGGTAGCCCCACCCCACTTGCTATACATAAGCTCTCCCCCCTACATCTTCCACTTTCTGTTTCCCCATCCCTGTGTTCAACTCCTTGTATTGCCTTTCTGGTATCCTTATGCCTTGGAACTGTAAGTAATAAGAACTCTGCTTTCCGTGTGTATGAGTTTCATTGTATTGTGCCTTGCCATAAAAAAAAAAAAAAAAAAAACCTTTAATGTTGAAAATAAATTCTTCATAACTTTGGCTTCTTAGAATCCAAGGAAAATTATAGAAGAAAGTTAGCTTTTATTCTTAGGATATATATATACTCCTCTCCAGGCTCTTATTATTTTGATCACATATTATAATCTTTTTAAAATGTAAATATATTAAGGTTAACTCTTTTTAAAAGGTACAATTCTGAGTTTTGACATGTACATATATATATATTTTTTTTTAATTTCAGAATGATACAGAGTTACAGACATTTTGGCTATCTGCATTACTTTTACACAGTTATATTACATCTACAGTTAGATTCAAGGTTATAATTATGCCCATTATCCAGATAGTGTGCACTGTATCCATTAGGTGTGAATTTATCCATTCCATCCTGTGCTCTCCCACCCACTTGATTTCCACTGAATTTTACTACCATATTCATACGCACATGTTAATTGTTTAGTTCCATTTTAAAAATGAGCACATTGATGTTAGTTTTTCCATTCGTTTTATACTTCACTTAGGAGGATGGTCTCCACTTCCATCTAAGTTGTTACAAAGGTATTAGTTAACCATTTTTTAATAGTTGAGTAATACTTCATGGTATAAATATACACCACACTTACTTAATCCACTCAGGTATTGATGGGCACTTGGGTTTTTCCCACATCTTTGTGATTATGAATTTTGCTACTGTAAACATTTGAGTATAAGTGTTTTTGTTTTTTGTTTTTGTTTTTTTAAATAGAATATCTCTTTGTCCTTTGGGTAAAAATGCAGGAGTGGGTTTCTGGATCAAATGTTAGATTTAATTCTAGTTTTTGACATCTCCATACTACATTCCATAGAGGTTGTACTAGTTTACAGTCTCTTTGACAGTGTATGAGTGTTCTTTTCTCTCCACATCCATTTGTTGATTTGGGATTTGGGGATAAAAGCCATTCTCACTGGAGTTAGTTAATGTATCATTGTGGTTTTTATTTTCATTTCTCTGATGATTAGAATCAATGAACATTTTTTATATGTTTACTGGACTTTAATCTATATTTATTTGAAAAGTTCATGTCTTTTGCCCATTTTTAATGGGGTTGTTTGATGTTTCATTGTTCATTTGTAGTTTTGAGGTAGTAAGTAGTCCTTTATTGGATGTATAGCATGCAAGTAATAACCTCCATCACAATAAAGACATAAAACATTTCCATCACTCCCAAAAGTCTCTTGTTCTATCACTCTGTAGGCAGAATTTCCTTTCATCTTTACTCTCTGTGAACCTCTAGTTTCTTCTCTGTGCTTCTAGTTTTGAATGTCTATAAAATATCATGCAAATAGGATCATACAGTATGTAGTCTTTTAAGACTGGCTTTATTACTCTGCTTAAGCTTAATACTCTTCTGTTAAAACCCTATCTCATGTATTCATAGTTCATTATTCTTTTGTTATGGAGCACTACCAGTTATCTATCCATCACTACTTTAAGAATAATTGTTATTTCTAAAATTTGAAAATTATGAATAAAACTGCTGTGGATATGTATGTATAAGTTTTTAAGATAGCCATAAGTTATCTTTTCTCGTGCTTTGGTCTTGTGGTAAGAGTATGTTTGTAGAAAAACACAAAACTTATTATTAGAGTTGAGTAGCATTCTTACATTCCCACCAGCAGTATGTATGAGAATACCACTTGTTCAGCATCCCCAATAGAACAATGGCACTTAGAATACATTTCTTCTCTTTTATCTTTTTATTTTCTTGCTTTTCTTTTTATGGCACTTTCATTTCTTTTCCTTTTCTTTAATTTTGCCATTCTTATAAATGTGCACTGATTTCTTATATGGTTTTATGATGAATTTTTTCAAAGATTAGTAATGTGAAAATACAGTCCCTTAATATTGCCCCAACACTTGGGAAATTAAATGAGTAGTTTTCAACTACAGTTTTGGGAAAGTAAAAGGAAACGAATTAATTTCATCATGTGGTCAATAATTCTGCTTTTTATTTCTTCCTTTTTTTATTTGTTCCTCTAATGTGTAAAAGGCTGAGACAGCTCACTCACAGTTCACACACTTCCTGCTTTACTTTTCACATGTGTTTGATCTGAACATACTGTTTTCTGTTAAGGAATCATGTTCATACTGTTTTAGGAAAAGTGCAAACAGTAGGGAACCACACCCGGGGACTGCAACCTGCAACAGTCCATGGAAGAATAGAAGTCTGCCCCTTTGACATTGAGACCCCGCCAAGATGCAGCTTTTATGCTCAGGCACCTGGGCCCTCCTGATCTCACTCTTGCTTCCCTGGCCAGCCACAGGTGAGTGGGAGGAAGGAACACTGGTGTTTTATTTTATACTAGAGCCTACATGATAAATAATTTAATTCCACATAACACTCCTAAGGCTTCAGCTCTTTCTTATTTCCTGAGCTTGAAATCCTAGGGATTGTTCTCATTTTACTCTCTTCTCTCTCTGCCTTCCATACTCCCTTTTCTTCTTACATTATCTTTTATTTGTGAGGGTAAAATAATATAATTATGTGAAGCTGATTTATAAACTGAAAATACTAGAAAAGTGAAAAGTGAGAGCTGAAATCATTATTTTTGTTATTAATTCTACTCAACTTCACATTACATTTTTTTTTAGACAGTCTCACTATGTTACCATTAGTAAAGTGCTGTGGTGTCACAGCTCACAGCAACCTCAAACTCTTGTGCTCAAGCGATCCTCTTGCCACAGCCTCCCAAGTAGTTGGGACTACAGGAGCCCACCACAATGCCTGGCTATATTTTTTGTTTTTGTTCTTGTAGTTGTCATTGTTCTTTAGCAGTCCTGGGCTGTGTCTGAACCCGCTAGCCCTGTTATATATGGCCAGCACCCTAACCACTGAGCAACAGGCCCCGAGCCACATTACATTTTTCCTAAAACTAAACCTAGTAAAGTGCATAAGCCTTCCAGAGAGAGGCTTCCTACCCTCTGCTGGCAGGACCTGGAGTCAAGACTTTGAAATCAAGGATCCATACTGCACCTACCCAATATATGACCTTTGGCAGAAAATTAAAATATTATATTCAAGATGTGCATATTTTAAATTGCACACAAACATTATGGACACCCTGAAGATAATATTTAAACTATTTTAAATTGCACATAAACTTATGAACACCCTATATATCAACTGGAGAGCTCAGAATAGGTCTGCGAGTTTGGCTAATTGGGCAGATATATTTGCTGGTAAAGCCTAGGCCTCCACCACTTGTAGTCTCAGGGTTACTATGATGCAATATGCATGTTGTCCCCATCTTTTTCAAAACTGCTACCATTAGTAAACCACTGATGGGCTTAAGAATTGGGGGTTAAAGATAGATCTGCCCAGGAGTATAATTTGCCCAGGAGAAGTAGCAGTGGAATATAATTTCTTCATGATTATACACTAGCTTGCTTGGTTTCCCTATCATTTCTTCTGGAGGAAAAGTAGTGAGGTCAAGTCCTGGGTGGGTTGTAATCTCAAAGTCAGGTCTTTTGATAAACATAGCCTGACAATAGCAGCTATCTGAAATCCATTTTGTTGCCCCTCTCTGAAAGAGCTTAGAGACTTGGTGAGAGTTTATAATAGGAAAGCTCCCATAGTAAATTCAGTTGTCTGTGGTAAGAGTAAATATATGGCTGCTATCACCCTCAAACAGGCAGGCCATACCCCAGAGATTCTGGTGAACCATACTGGATTGAGTGTTCAGTTTTCTAGAGTATGTGAGGAGGACAGAGCAGGCAGCCACAGTATCAAGTTCAGAATTTACTGCCCCATCTGCCTGCCACCCAGAAGATTACCCTTGGCTCTAGTTCAGTGACGGCCATCTGTCATTGAGCTGACAGGAGCAGGCTCCTTCACTGTTGTACTGTGACACATTCTGGGGAACAGCTCCCCTCCTTGGAGGATAGGACTCTCCATAGGACAGAGTGCAGGTTGGTGATGTGTTTGATTGCATCAGGGACAAAGGACTTTGGGGCAGCCTATCCTGGTTGGGACAGTACTTGGCTCAATGCCCTTCCCACCAGCAGATGTGGCACTGCAGCTCCCTTCCTCTGGTGGAGGCTTGGGATGTTGGTCTAAATGTGGGCACCAGCACACACTGCCATTAAGTAACATTCTTAGCCCCCTTCCTCTGATCCTTCTTCTGGACCTGACACTTGAGCTCAGAAGTCCTTTATAGAAAACAAATTTAGTGGCAGCCACCATATCATCTAGGGAAGTGGTAAGGTCCTAAAAAAGCTTCAGGAGCTTTTTCCTATTATCTGTTGGTGTTTGCATCTTTTATTCATTGTGTAAAGGAATTTTTCCTTTAATATCATATTTTCCTCATAGGAGTTAAGATCAAGCATGGTATTGAAGGGAACAGGGTTAGAGGTGGGGAGAGGGTCAATAAGAAGACAAGGAGGCATTGGAAGGGCTTTATCAGCAAAGAAGAGAGCTGAGTGGAGTCAGACCAGGAGCCATCTTGCTTTATGCAGCTTTAAGAGGCTTTTATCAGTGTATCTGGAATATGGGAGGGGGGGTTAATGAGAGAAGTCATTCTTTTCTGCAGAATGACTGATTTTTTCGTGTTAAGGCTGTTACCTGATCATCTTGCCAGAGGCGTATCTCTAGTGCTGGCCATGACAAGGGTAGGATATTTTCCAGGAACACCACCCTTGAAGCACTCTAGAAGTTGGGGGCAGGGGGTACTCTCTGATTTCGGACCTGCTTTCTGTTAACTGCTTTCAGTTAACTGTCCCAACTGTCCTGAGATGGCTGTACTCTTGTCATAGTCATGAGGATTCCTTCCCTACAATGCATTTATTTTCTCCTGGAGCCAATTCAGGATGGCTGTGGGGTTGTCCTTAGGTTCCTGGGTTATGGCACAGAACTTGGAGTAATTGGCCATCTTTTGCCTGGTGACTTTGAGGACAGCCTGGATATGTAATTCTTCTCTTCTGAGAAATTATCATCTCACCCTGGGTCAGTCATGGGCACTCTTGTTTTATCTACTGGATACCTAGGATTTGAAAGGTGTAATCTAGTGGAATTTTTTTTTCCTTTGTTAATGCCCAAATCCGGTTTTATTTAACTCTACTAAACTGAAGGGCTTATGGACTGGGGTTGGTCTGAACTCTTCACTGCTTATAGTAAGGGTTGGAGTCAAGCCACCTTTCCCCACTTGCCCCCTGGTGGAGGTAGAGACAGCCTCTCTCCCCATTGTCTGGCCCCGTTAGGCCTCTCTCAGAATGGGGAAGCCTGGAGTAGGTGGAAACTGAAGAGGATCTCTTAACACTATAGTCACAGTCTTACTCAGCTCTGTACACACTTGATACCACCAAGGATCTTCCTGTAAATAAAATAAAGTTTGTACATACGATATTCCAAGCCATTTTTCTTTCCTTGACAAAAGAGGTCCAATTGTAGATGGTGGGATGATTTAGAGTCCCTGCATGACAGCTACCATTCTCCACTGTCCAGCTTATACTAGACTATGGCCAGGCAGTCATGCATAAGAATAGTAAACTTGTCTTCTTCAGAGTGTCAAAATTGTCCCAGTTTGATGGAATGAAAGTAAGAAGGGGCAAATGGTGGAAAGGGAAAACATTTTGGGTCTTTTAGGGCTGAGTCTCCCCAGGCAACAACACACAACCATGCAGCTGAAGAACAGAGAGGAAGAGGGAGTATGCTAGGGCCGGTTAGGGCTGGGTCTCCCCAGTTAACAACCTCTGGCATGCACCCAAAGAACAAGGAGGGAAAAAGGAGATGCTAAACCTGCTGGGGTAGCTCCAGGTAATAGCCTGGGGCCATGTAGTGAAAGTACCTATCTAGATTGTCTTCTTTTCCATTTTTAGAAAGAGGGGCTGTGCACGATCCCTCAAACCTAAGAGCCTCTCATTTTTTGAATCACTAAAAAAATAATATCTGTTGGTACAATGAACTGGTCATTTGTAAAAGTACTATTAATAGCACTAGCAATTGAGTGACCTTGCACAATAAGGAAGACACTTCCTGGAATGGAGTAAAAGCTGCTTAAAGGTAAAGGAGAAAAGCCTGATAAAACCAGGGGTGTGAGAGAGACACTGTGGGGACAGATGCAGAAGTATGCCTTAAAGTAACCCAGATCTGTTCACATACAGGCCCATCCATAAGGTGTATAAACTCTCTGGTCCTGAAAGGAACCTACAAAGGAGGCACTGACTGAGTCCTGCTTTTCTCAGTAACAAGGGTGTAAGTTTACTCTGAGTGAGCAATCAAGGCATTGGATGCCTTAGTGCAGACAAAACCTGAGGATGGAACTTTGTTAATCCTTAATATGGGAAAGGCAGTAAACAACTCATATGTTCAGAAAAAAAAGTAAAAAGTAAAAGCCAGCTTTGAGGCCCATTATAGGAAAAGAGTTTCAGAATTACATTGAATGGTGGAGCAGGTGCTGGTGTTGGTGCATAACTTCCCCAGGTAAGTACTTCAAAGGTGACTGAAGTGATATTCAGCAATGATGTATGTAACATTTTTTCTAGGATGAGTTCATGAACTTAACTGTGAGACCTGGCATAGTAATGTTTTGGGATATTTATTTCATATACATATTCTTACATAAATTTCATAAACTGAGAAAATATTGCAGCATTCTGTTTTCATCTTAATACAATGAAATTTTTAATTCTTTCATTATATTTCATTATGTTCAGGATGTCTCAAAAGTCACCTATAATGGCACCATGCATAAGGAAAATAGGACATTGTTGTCAAATGTACCTTTATTTACAAAATATTTATTACAAAACTTTACAGAGAGGTGGTCAACACAGAGAATATTTTGTAAATATTTTGTAAATTTTTGCAATGAATACTTTGTAAAAGAAGTACTGTAAGCTATAATTTCTCATTTTCCCTAGGTATGGTGACATTATGGGAAACTTTTAGGACACTCTGTCATGTATGTTGAGTAACACAGTGTTTAAAGAAAGGAAACATTTGGAGCCAGCATTATAAATTTCATTTTATACCTTAATTGCTATGGATTATAGGGCAACTTATTATGAAATCATGTACTGAATTATTATCATTTATAAGTTTAAGATAATGCTTCATAATACATTAAGTTCTTATGAGACTTAAATAAAGTTATTTATATAAATTGGTGCTCAATTCTAGACACAGGGGAGAATATACCTAACTTTTGATTGAGTCATACAACGATTGCACATTGGCATCACATCCTGTTATTGTCTTTTGCACTAATAGTATATTTGAACATTCCTAGTTTAGATCTTCTCACTGATTGGACATTCTTCATTATATTAATTGAGATGGTCTGTTTTCTTTCCCATTAGTAGGTCATGTGCATGCCTGTCACTGACACAGCCAATGATTTCATCCGTTCTTTAATAATGTCCAGGGCTATTCCAAGTGATAGGACCAAGAGCACCACTCATTGCTGTGCTAGAAGGAGAGGCTGTGTTGTCCTGCTACGTCAGCCCATCGATGGATACTCAGAACATAGAGGTGACATGGTACCATGACGATCGGCACCATGTGGTTTATTATTATGGGAATGTTCAAGATAATTTGCAGCAGCAGAGACCAGAGTACCAAGGGAGAACAGAATTCCTGAGTGAGAATATCACCAAGGGTCAGGTGGCCCTGAGGATCCATCCCATCCACCTGTCAGATGAAGGGATGTACAGCTGCTCTTTTGTAAGCTCCACACACTCTGACAGTGCTCAGTTCAAAGTTGTGGTCACAGGTGAGCCTCTGCAATGAAAACTCTAACAATTTGCAGTATATTATTGTCCAGTGAGCACTCTGAAGTGTTGGAACAGATAGTGGCATATGTACACAGAGGTGTCTGAGTCTCCACAAACATTCTCACAGGATGTTAAAAATGAGTAATAAGGAGAAGTACATCTGATCCATTTTTCCATCTTCTCAAGGTTGTAGTAGATATATGTTCACATATCTTCTTTGTTGATGTAATTGCTTAAGGAGAAGTGTGAACAGGAAATCCAGTATGACTTAACTCTTCTGAAGAGTCCCAGAAACATGTCACAGTCCAGAGATTTCAGCCTCACTCCTCAAACTTAGAAGCCTCTAGACAGAGGCAGGAAGAGGATGAGCTTCACCATTAGGTCTTGCTTTTCTGTACCTCATTCCTGTCCACATTGGATGTGTCCATGCCCCATGGTTTTACCTACTCTGAGTATAATCCTGCACAAGTTAATGGTCTTAGACCTCATGTCTGCTCAAATATCACTCCCCTGTGCTGCCAGGATGAAAGGGTAAGAAAGGTTCCTATTTTCAGCCATCAACTGAGCCAGAATCAGCCTCTCTATATAGATGTAACATGGCTCTGATTAAAGTTTAGATAATGAGTTTCTGAATGGACTCCTTAGGAGCTTAAGAGAAACAAGCCCAATCAATCTAAAGGAATCCAACAATCTTGACAGAAAAAAAAAATTTTTTCTCCAGGACACCCAGATCTTTTTGCAAGTGTTCCTGAGTATTGTCCAGTGACAAACTATGAAAGGCAAAGGCAAATAGGGTTAGTAAGTTTTGTCCATAGCAGGTGTGCTGAGTGGAACATAGATATCTCTTGGACTCTAACTGGCATGGTAAAGCTTGGGCACTTACACATTGTTCTCACCTAATTATCAGTACTGAGAAAAGACTTGCTGGTAACTGTTTAAAAACTTTTCTTTTTTGGGTGGTGCCTCTGGCTAGGTCGGTGGGACACCAGTTCCATATACCGAGAGTGGAGGGTTCAAACTCAGCCCCGGCTGAACTGCAACAACAACCAAAAAAAAAAGCAGGGCTCGGCGCCTGTGGCTTAGTGGGCTAAGGCACCAGCCATGTACACCTGAGCTGGTGGGTTTGAATCCAGCC
>CAUYON010033162.1:0-13602 GCA_963573935.1 Arctocebus calabarensis | reverse complement strand
TGGAATCCATTGAAAGTAGAAGCAGCAGCTACAGTATAAGTACCCATATTTTCAAAGAGCATCCAGTCACCCACATGCATTTCTGGCAGGTCATAGTGCTCAACGATATGGTCAAGGCCATCTCATGTTGGTCCCCATATGCTGGATGAATAATACTTCTCATCTGGTTTAGGTCTCTTTTGCAGAAGAGGCTTTACATGAGCATGATCATAAAGGATACAATTAAATGATCCATATACTCCACCATTAATATAATACATAAAGGTTTATTCACTGGACTCATCTTCATCATCAGAGCCTATCTGTTCCTTTAATACAATTTTTTGGCAATGATATTAATTGCTGTGAAGGTAGATGCAACATAATATCTGCCTGGCTCCGCTATGATTCTCACTCCAGAGTCTGACGGAAAGTACTTGTCCAATGCTGGGTTGATTATACCAGTGATCTCTTCAAATTTAAGCTTCACATTCTCAGATTCAGGAAAGCCACCACCAATGTCAAGCAGGTACATGCTAAAACCAACCTCAGCTCCCATGTCAAAGACACAGCGGGCATCAGAGATTGCCTGCACGAAGGTCTCAGGATCAGTATAGCCACTTCCTACATGGAAGCTGACACCAATTACGTCAATAATTAGCTCCTTTGCTTGTTCTAAAAGAAGTCTACTGGTTTTGAGTGTAGCACCAACTTTAACACTGAGTCCACAGACTGCTTTGGAATCATCAGTGGGAATCTACAAAACGAACTTGGCCTTTAGATGTGCTCTGGCAACTTTCATCAACTCAACTTCACTGTCAAAAGTCATCATCTGGACCCCATTATTGGCAGCGTACTTAATTTGAGACACTTGTGTACAAGGATTTGCATAGATAACCCTCTCTGGGGCACCCTGAGACTTTGCACCAAATGTATTTCAGTCTTGCTAGCACAGTCAAATCCTGTACCAATGGCAGTGAGGGTCTTCACCATGGCTCTACTATCATTACATTTGACTGCATAAAAGGGAGTGTCAAGAGGAAGAGCTTTTAGCCATCTTTGTTGTTTCTTCAGAACATCTTTGAGGTCTGCTACATAGAAGGCATCCTTATCATCAGAAGTGGAAACTTTATTGATTTTTTGGTCCAGAATGTCCTTGGCAGTAAAACCTTCATCATGCAAGTGGCAGTCAAACTCTTCATTACTAATGTTGTTCATGGTTTCTTGATGTTTCTTTGAAAAACTAAGAGAAGGAATTTAAAGAAATACTTCCAGCTTCTCACAAAGGCAATTCTCCAGGAATTCTGAATCCCACTGCGTGTGTCCTCTGAACAACAGTGGAAACGTTCTTAGAGCATCCAGGCACCGCAGGCCAGCCCCTTGGAGAAGCCCCAAAGCCGCCGCCTGCGCCCGTGAGAGCTGAAGCTGGAGCCAGAGCCGCAGGAGCGCTCCGCCGCCCCTGCTGCACCTGTCAGCGCCTGGCTCCCGCCTGCTGGAGACGCCGGCCTGAGGTGGTGCCGGAGCAGCTGGCAGAGGGGCGGCCGGGGCGGCAACTTCAGGGACTGACCTCCACATTTTCAATGTCAATAGAAAATGGGTTATGGAAAAGCTGTATGTCCTGTTCATGGAGATGAAGCTCTTTCAATCTAAATTGGAACTCCTTTTGCAACTTTTCCAGTGAATCCACTTGTTTTGTTTGGGAATGCAACCAATGATTTTTCCGCTAACAGATTTTGCAGGCCGGGATGAGTCTGCTGCTAAACAGGACAGGCAGCGGAGGCAAAACACCCGGTGGGCCGGATAAATGTCCTGGGGAGGGCGCCACATGTGGCCTGCGGGCTGGAGTTTGAGGACCCCTGGCTTACAGCAACCTCAAGGTCCTGGGCTCAAGCCATCTTCTTTCCTCAGCCTCCTGAGGAGCTGGGACTACAGGTGCCAACCACAACACCTTGCTAATATTTCTATTTGTAGTAGAGACAGGATTTTGCTCTTGTTCAGGCTAGTCTCAAACTCCTGAGCTCAAGTAATCCTCCTGCCTTGGCTTCCCAGAGCGCTGGGAATAAAGGCATGAGCCACCTCGCTCAGCTGAGGTTTGCTTTGAGATGGGAGAATCACCAGCATGGATGTGTACTGATGCCAATGTTTGGGGTGGTGGTGAAGAGGATGGTGCAGAGGAGAAAGGAGCAGAATGTCTCTGAGAACATGCCAGGGGGTGGGACCTAGTGTATGAGTGGAAAGTTGTCTCTAGGTGCCAGCTAGGCTCATCCATCTGTGCTGACAGCTTGGAGGCAGAGCACTTGGTAGGTTGTGAGAGAAGGAGTGAGAAGCAAAGTCTCGGCAGAGAGGATGAGTAAAGAGGTGTCAGATGTTTATGGAAGAAGAAGAGGAGTGAAGTTGCCAGCAATACAGCATGCCTACTGAGCACACTGGTCAGCACCATTGGGGTTTTTCCCTCCAGCCACATTCATCAGGGTGCGTGTGGGAGGAAGTGTGCAGGGACTGGTCATGAGGCACCACATCAGCGTGTCATGAGGTGCAGGGGAATGTTGGTACTTATTTATGGAACTTAAGATGGATAAGGATAAAAGGAAGGATGTCACAGGGATGAGGGTCAGTGAAAAGCTGGCAGACTTGAGGGCTTGGAGTTGCCCATGAGCTTGAAAGATCGTTGGTGTTAGAACACCAGAGGGAGTGAATGTGAGGGAGATACATGGAACCAAGATTGTGGAGGAGTTGAGGTTAAGAGTGGCAGCATTCTGGAGCATGACCTTGACAGTGGCCAGGCCAGAAGAGAAGTGCACTGGAGAAGAGGAATTCAGGAAACTGAGAGGCACAAGGTTGGGAGTTCGTCCAAATTGCCAAGAATTAAATGGGAGTTGTATTGGAGAGAGTGACAGTGGGGATGAAGCCACAGTCTTTGAGAAACGGTGGGAACAACAGAGGTAGGTAATAAGTGTGACAGCAAGGATAGTCTGACGACAGGAGAACCAAAGCTGGAGCATTTCAGGGAGAAAGAGGGCAGAGGATGGTCTGGAGGTAGCAGTGGGGAGCGAGGAGCCGGGGCTGCAAGAGAAATCAAAGAGGGCTGTGGTGGGAGCAGAGTTGTCAGAGCAGCTCACAGAAGCAGAAGGCAAAGGCTGAATACCACAGAGGTGCTGGGAGTGCACAGGGTGTGCTGATGGCACACCATGCATTTCACCCTTCTTGGGGGGAGGTTCAGGATTTAAGGAAATGTGGGAGATGAGAAAAATTAAGGGATGTGGGCCAGGTGCCGTGGCTCAAACCTGTAATCCTAGTACTCTGGGAGGCAGAGACAGGTGGATTGCTTGAGCCCAGGAGTTGGAGACCAGCCTGAGCAACAGCAAGACCCCATCTCTACTTTAAAAAATAGAAAAAAAGCCAGCATTGTGGTAGGCACCTGTAGTTCTAGGTACTCAGGAGTCTGAGGCAAGAGGATTGCTTGAGCCTAGGAGTTTGAGGTTACTATGAGTCGTGACACCATGACACTCTACCTAGGTGACAGAGTGAGACTGTGCCTAAAAAATAAAAACAGAAAGAAAGAAAAGAAAATTGAGGGATGTGCAGAGTCTTGTGGACATTAGAGAGAAATGAGAGGGGCTCCTGAGAGAGTTGGGAGCGCATGTGCATCTGTGCTCACATGCATGTCCATACGAGCTTGGGTACGCTTCCGTGTGTGTGTGTGCTGACTGACATAAACAGGGGTAAAGGGCATAATAAGGTGAAGCCTGGTGAACTTGAGCTCTGTGCTAGAGGCAAGGTTATGAGCATTGGGCACAGGGAAGAGTGTGTGTCTGGGCTTACACTCATCCCTGTCCACTGGAATGAGGAGGTCTGGAGAAATGTGAACTCAGTCCTATGTGCAGAACTAACCCTTGACCTTGGAGTTGAGGATGTCTTTTGAAGGTGAGGGGGCAGAGGGCATAGAGAGGCATGATGTCCATGTGGGGCCTTCTCTTACCCAGAGGGAAGGAGGAAAATACTCAGAGTGATCAGATCTTTTCCTTGACTCCTGCCCAGGTGGTGAGAGTACTGGCCTGTACTTCTTATGTATACTGTGTGTCCCTCTGTGGGGGTGGGGACTGCAGCCTCCCTAGTATGGGCCCCTCAACTGAGTCTATACTTCAAACAAAAAGGATTTGTTCTGTGACATTTGGATTCAGTCAGAAGGCCACCCTCAAGGATCCAAAAAGCCACATATGGTCCCACAGCACTCTATCAGGGGCAACAGAGTGTGACTCTGTCTCAAAAAAACAAACAACAAAAAAGGAAACAGGCTCGGCACCTATGGCTCAAGTGGCTAAGGTGCCAGCCATATACACCTGAGCTGGCAGGTTCAAATCCAGCCCGGGCCTACCAAACAACAGTGATGGCTACAACCAAAAAATAGCTGGGCATTATGGCAGGCGCCTGTAGTCCCAGCTACTTGGAAGGTGGAGGCAGGAGATTTGCTTGAGCCCAGGAGTTGGAGGTTGCTGTGAGCTGTGATGCCACAGCACTCTACCCAGGGTGACAGCTTGAGGCTCTGTCTCAAAAAAAAAAAAAAGAAAAGAAAAAAACAATCTTCAGATGTTCTGGGGTTATCTTTAACCACATTATGGCTTTGCTTAGATCCCTGGTCCTTTTGGGTTAGGGATACTTCTTATTCTTCAGATCTTTGTGCAGTGCTGTCATATGGCTATATAGGGGCTTTCTCAGTAAAAAAAAATATGATATTAAAAACCATTGTGTCTTATTACCTAACATGTGGCTTTACAAAAAATCTCATAACAACATACTGTTTCTAACATACTACGTGGATGAGCATCTAAAATTTAGACAAAGTCCTAAAGTTCATGAGCTCATGAAACACAGGCATACACCCAGAGTGACAGACCTTTGAAGCTGTGATACGTTCAAAAGGATTTTGAGGCATTTCATTTTATAACTGCTATTGTCTTTCTCTAATAGCTAAACAGGAAGACACTCAGAAGAAAACCTTCACCTGCTGGATAAACTCACAGCTGGCAAAGGTAAGAAAAAAGCGAATTAAGTTTTTTGTTTTGTTTTTCGACAGATTCTCACTCTGTCACTCTGGGTAGGTGGGAGAACATCATTACAGCTCATAGAAACCTCAAATTCTTGAGCAATCCTCTTGCCTCAGCTTCCCAAGTAGCTGGGACTACAGGCACCCATGAGTCCTGCTAGTTCTTCTATTTTTAGTAGAGATGGGGTCTCACTCTTGCCTAGGCAGGTCTCAAACTTCTGAGCTCAATGGGTCCTCTGGCCTGAGCCTCTCAGAGTGCTAGGATTACAGGCATGAGCCACTAAGCCTGGTCTGAATTTACTTATAAATGTCACTCCCTCAGTTTTGGCTCCAAGGAAGCCATTAAAAAATGGCAGCAGTGACATTGTAAAATGCCAGGGAATGACTTTTTGGGGAAGAATTTGCTCAAAGTCACCTTGTTCTTGTTTTGATGTATTTATTATTCTATTTCAACATGTGAAAAGGGTACTTTTGTCAAGGATATGGGAAATTGATATAAAATATTTAAAATAAGTAGCATATTTTTCATGAAATGAAATAATAGTAATAATGATATGTATATAATGGGTATTATGAGTTAAGACACTGTCCTAAACTCTTTAAATCAGCGGTTCTCAACCTGTAGGTTGCAACTCTTTTGTAACAATGAAAATACATCATGATATTAGGAAGATTGAGAACCACTGCTTTAAATGGAATGATTATGACAATTCATGACTGTGAAAGGACTTCATAATAATCTTGTGGGAGAGATAGTATTATTCCTGTAAAATTAGGTAGTCATTCCTGTTTGGGGTGGGGGGGGGTCAAGGAAACTAAGGTACAGAGATGTCATGTGACTTGCTCACAGTCACACAGCTTGTAAGTGATTGTGCTGGGCTGCAAACCCAGGCAGCTGGACTCAGAGGCTTTGATCATAGTCAAGGAGTCTTCCCACCTATGAGATACTGAGTGCCTGGGATAACCTAGATACACGACAAATGAGCCTTTCCTTCTATGCCACTCACACCGTTTCCTGTCTGACCATCCCAACACAATCCTTCTGTTTCTAAGAACGGGTCAATACATAAGCAGGCTACTCCACAAATGAAATTTGTTCTCCAAATGGGTCACCATCAGCTGATTCTGAATGTCTTTTAATGCCATCTCTAAGCATGGGTTTAAGCTCTCAGTGAAAGCTTCATGCAGAAAGTTTTAAGCAATTTGCCATGAGATAAATTATCCTCACTATTTTTTTCATGATGTGATAAGAATCTTTGCACATTCTCTATCATTCACTAAGAAGAAAATCCCTACCAAATCAGCTCTTTCAAAGAGCACAAAACACATTTCTGAGATTCTTAAAGGTATTGAGATTTTGGACCAAAGTTTGTTTTTCCTTTATTCTTCAAAAAATTTTTAATACTCTCTCTCTTTTTTTGCAGTTTTTGGCTGGGGCTGGGTTTGAACGTGCCACCTCTGGCATATGGGGCCGGCGCCCTACTCACTGAGCCGTCCTTTTTTAAAAATTAAAAAAAAAAATTCAGATTAGGCTCTGCGCCTGTAACTCAGTGGTTAGGGCGCTAGCCACATACACTGGTGCTGGCGGCTCGGGCCTGCTAAACAACAATGACAGCTACCTGCCACAACAAACATAATTGGGTGTTGTGGCAGGCGCCTGTAGTCCCAGCTACTTGGACTGAAGCAAGAGAAAAAGTCTAAGAGTTTGAGGTTGCTGTGAGCTGTGATGCCCTGGCTCTACCGAGTGTGACATAATGAGACTCTGTCTCAATCAAACAAACAAAAAATTTAGATTAATATGAGAGTACAGATGACTAGGTTACAATGTTTGCATTTGTTAGGGAAAGTCCCTGTTGTAGTTGTGTCCTGTGCATAGGAGTTGTGCCATATATGTACCCTTACATTGTGTCCATTAGGTGAGAGCATACCAATCCCCTTCAACTTGAATGAATTGCGTTTTTCTCTTGTTTGGAGGTGTATTAGTTCATCTACTGGCTTCATATTAGTATGGACCAAAGTTTGAATGATTATTTTTCTTGTGACTCTTTGCAGCATTCTCCTCCCTCGGTTGTATCAGACCTGTTCACAGACATTAAAAAAGGTCATGTCCTCCTGGACCTTCTGGAAGTGCTTTCAGGACAGCAGTTGGTAAGAGTTTTAAATGACACCAAGAAACTTTTTGTTGGTTTTTTAAAAAATGTATTTCATATTTCTGGATAATATATTTACTTGATTTTCATAGCCTCGGGATAAAGGATCTAATACATTCCAGTGTAGAACCAATATAGGAAATGCCCTGACATTCCTAAAAAACCGATCGGTGAGTATAAATTTCACTAGAAAATTCATAGGAGAGGTTAATACTATGGGCTGTTTTCTCCTTTTAACCTGCATTTCGTCTTTTCCAGATGAAGCTAATAAATATTCATGTTACTGATATAGTGGATGGGAACCCATCCATTATTCTTGGACTTATTTGGACAATTATACTGCACTTTCATGTAAGTAATTTGATGATAATGAAAATCATTTCTACTCTAATGATTGCAATATGAAGTAAGTGTGATGCAGTGAGTGTGACTTGATGCTACATTTAGTGCTGAGCTATTTTCACAAATAGGATCTCTAGAAATCTTGAACAGGTAGAAAATATGTAGCTGACCATGTGCCACTGTAGTTGTTTTTCAACTGAAAATTGAATGCCAAATTAAAAGATGAATATAAATCATGTTGAGCACCTCTTGTAATTGCATAAGTCAAACATGACTTGAGCATTACAAATTTAATACAATTTTTTCCTTGCTTAAAATGTCTATACACTTTTTGCCACCCATTGGCTAACATTGAAAACATGTAAAACCAACCTATATATTATTTCTAGGTATGTGCACTTGGTAGTTACAATAGCATTGTATGAGTGAGGATAATGACAACTGAATTTAGTGTTTTGTTTTGTTTTCTGGGAATGAAGGGAATGGAATTAGAGAGGGAAAGATAGGAGGAGGCTGAAACTGTATCTGTGTTTTATTTCTTTAAGAAAATCTGAGACAAATGTGGTAAAATGTAAAAATTTGGTAATTTGTGGCACTTATTTTTTTCCACATTTTTCTGGGTATTTTAAATATAATTAAAAATTTTAACATAGATGATAAAAACATAATCATTTGTAATCCACCACTCATAGTTAACAGCAATAAATAATTAGATGTATAGTCTTTATGATAGGAACTAGTGTGGTATATATTCGTAGAGGTATATTTGTAACAAAATGGAGTCATGTTACCTGTACGGTTTTCAATCTGTTCTAATGAACATCTTTTTGAATTTCATTTATTTGAAATGATCATGGAGGTATGATGTTTGTTGTGAAGTACTGAATTTGGCAAATGTATAGTGGGAATTCTTTGTGATTCTAAGTAATTCCAAAAAAGAATGCCCTTAACATAAAACCTTTACATACTATCTATTTCTATGGGCCAAATTCTTACAAGTGCAATTGTAGGCCCGAGTGATCCACTATGCCCAGGCCTACAATCCTAGCACACAAGGAGGACAGGGTGGGAGGATCCCTTGAACTCAGGAGTAGGAGACCAGCCTAAGCAAGAGTGACACCTGTCTCAACCAAAAATACAAAAATTAACCATGGATGGTGGCAGTCACCTACAGTCCCTGGTACTTGGGAGGCTGAGGCAGAAGAATCACTTAAGCCCAGGAGTTTGAGATTACTATGAGCTATGATGGCCACAGGGCACTCTACCTGGGCATCAGAGTGGGACTCTGTTTTTAAAAAAAGGTCAAATTATGTCATAGTGTTTGCAAACTTAGGACTTAAAAAAAAATGGTGATAATATTTTAAGTAAACTTTTATTGTTTATAGCACACATAGAGAATAATGCTCAAGGCTTAAATATAGAGCTTAATGAATTTTTAGAAATTAAACACACCCATTTAACTGTCACCCCAGATAATAGTATAGAACTTTCACAGCAGCCCAGAATGTCCCAGGTTCTTCTGGTAGTCACTGCCCTTCTTCCCTAAAGATAACCCTCACTTTGTGTATCATCAATATCTTTAGCATCTTTAACTCCATCTAAATGGAATTCTAAGTGTATTCTATTACTTGCAATTTATACTCTTTTGGGTCTGATATTTCGCTTCATGTCCTGTCTTTTTCATTGTTCTGTACACATATGCCATTGTATGAATATAGCACAACCTATTTACTATTTTTTTTGTCAATACATGTTTCTTTTGTTGCTACTTTTTAGTAATTATAAATTAAGATACTAGGAACATTCTCCTACATGTGCATATACCTGGGAATGGAATTGGTGGTCTGAGAGCATGTGGCCTTCAGCTTTAGCACGATAGTTAAATAGATCATTGGAATAGTTGTTCCCATTAATATTCTTAACAGAGTTTGCTAGTTTCTTGCCAATACTTGGCATTTGAAATTTTTACATTAGCTCTGCATCGTGTATAATAATTTATAGGAGTTTTTAAATATATTCTGGATAAAAGTCCTTCGTTGTACGTATATAAATTGCAGACAATCTTTTCTGACTCTGTGGCTTACCTTTTCAATCTTATAATGAAACAGATGTTCGTAATTTTAATGTAGTTTGAATTTCTAACTTTTCTTTTGTGGCTAGTACTCACCGTTTTCTTTGAAGATATCTTTTCCTATGCCAGTATCATGACATGTTCTCTGACATTGTTTTGTAGGACAGTTCTGTTCAGTAGGATTTTTCTAGTCTAGCTTCACTGTATACAGTGGTGGCCTCTTGCCACTTGTGGTGATTATACCCTTGTGGTGCAGCTAGTATGGCACAGGAGCTGAATTTTTAATTATACATGTATTTAATTAATTTAAATTTAAATTCCACATATGATTAGTGGCTAAAAATGTAATTGTCACATTTTGCATTCAGATCTACAATCTTTCAAGAATGAATTGATTTTTTGAGTATGTTATGTTGAAACAATCAACATTTACTTTTTCCCAATTTGGCTACCCAGTTGATCCAAAACTGTTTATTGAAAAGATCATCATTGTTGTACAGTATTGTAGTGTCCCCTTCATCAATCAAGTAGCCATAAGGGTGTGGCTCCACATTCTCTTCTTACCTTTGACACCAGTACTGTTCTTCGTTAATTTCTATAGCTGCATACATGTAGCAAGTCATGAAATCTGATAGTGTAAATAACTTATTCTTATTCTTTTTTGTATTTCTATTTAAATTTTATAGGGGCGGCGCCTGTGGCTCATCAAGTAGGCCCCATATACCGAAGGTGGTGGGTTCAAACCCAGTCTCCGCCGTACTGCAAAAAACAAAAAACTAGCAGGGCATTGTGGCAAGCACCTGTAGTCCAGCTACTTGGGAGGCTCAGGCAACAGAATTGCCTAAGCCCAGGAGGTAGAGGTTGCTGTGAGCTGTGTGACGATGCCACAGCACTCTTCCGAGGGCGATAAAGGGAGACTGTGTCTCTACAAAAATAAATAAATAAATTTTATAAATACTTTGTCAGTTTCCACATTTGTGTGTATACACACACACACACACACACACACACGAACAAAATCCGCTGGGATTTTGATTAGGATTGCTTCTGAATATATAAGACACTTTGGAAAAAAATAACATTTTAAAAATACAGCATCTTCCCATTCATCAATGTAGTATTTTCATTCTGTTCAAAATATTTTCTTATTTTCATTCCTATTTCTTATTTGACCCATGGATTATATAAAATCTATTGTCTAATTTCCATTTCGTTTGTTATATTATTATTTCTGGCAAGAATTTCAACGTGGGCAGGGAACATTGTCTGAATAACTTCATTCCTTCAAAATTGCTGAGGCTTGCTCTTTAGTTTAGCCTGGTCAATTTTAGGAAACATTCTATGGCTTTTGAAAAAAATGTAGGTTCTACCATTCTAGGTTCAGTGTCTATCAGATTAATGCCAATCAGATCAAGTTTGTTAATAATATTAGTCATATCAATTACTATTGATTATCTGGTTATTCTGTCAATTGAGAGAAATATATTAAACATTTCTACTATGATGGTGAATTTCTCTTTTAAAGTTTTGGATTGGTATTATCATATTACTCTCCAAAAAAAAATATAAGCCACTTTGTACATTTACCAGCAATATAAAAATATCCAATTTCTTATACTTTTATAGCACTGGATGTTATCTTTTAAATTTTGTTTTGCCTGTGTAATATTGTAAAAGCTACCCTTTTACCTTTATCCATTTCATTTTGTTTTGTTTTGTTTTATTTTATTTATTTTTTGAGACAGAGCCTCACTCTGCCTTGGGTAGCTCATGGAAACCTCAAACTCTTGTGCTAAAGAGATCCTCCTGCCTCAGCCTCCTGAGTAGTTATGACTACAGGCACCTACTACGATGCCTAGCTAGTTTTTCTATTTTTAGTAGAAATGGGGTCTCACTCTTGCTCAGGCTGGTCTCCAGCTTGTGAGTTCAAGGGATTGTCCAGCCTTAGCCTCCCAGAGTGCTAGGATTATGGGCAGGAGCCATTGCACTTGGCTGGTTTCTTAACTTATGAATGTGGTTATTTTTATACATTTAATGGCAATTTTAATTGCTTTTGGGGGACTTCTCTCTCCATATGTTTGACAATTTTTTTTTTTTTTTTTTGTAGAGACAGAGTCTCACTTTATTGCCCTCGGTTGAGTGCCGTGGCGTCACACAGCTCACAGCAACCTCCAACTCCTGGGCTTAGGCAATTCTCTTGCCTCAGCCTCCCGAGTAGCTGGGACCACAGGTGCCCACCACTATGCCCGGCTGTTTTTTTCTTGTTGTTGTTGTTGCAGTTCAGCTGGGGCTGGGTTTGAACCCGCCACCCTTGGTATATGGGGCCAGCACCTCACTGACTGAGCCACAGGTGCTGTCCTGTTTGACTACATTTTTTTCCCTGTGTGCATATTTGTTGCTTTTCAATGATACAGTCTCTAAAGATACTCTGGACTAAACGCTCAATTTAGTTCAGTCTGATTTGGTTTGATAGGTGTTGAGTTCCAATGACATGCTCTGTAACCACTTTGGGGGGATGAACAGATTCTTGTCTTCAATGTGGAGGGCATGTCTGGGTGAGGGTAAGAAGTGACTCCAGTCCAGACTGAAAGTAAGCCAAGGTGCTGCCCAGATGCTGTTATGCAGAGTTGCAGCCCAGTGCTCATTTCAACAGGACCAAGCCAGGACTGTCACAGGAGACTTCTTTGTGGGCTAAAGAGATTCTCTGCCTCAGCCTCCTGAGTAGCTGGGACTGTTTTGTTTGGGCCCAATGTTGACAACTTATGATTCTGTATTTGTTAAATTACTTTGTCTTCTTTAGATTGAGGAACTTGCCCAGACTCTTTCTTGCCATTACAATCAACCTTCCCAGGATGATGTGAGCGTGGGTGAGGGAGGTTCATCGCCTACCTCAAGTCCTCCAGCCAAGAAATGCTCCAAAGCTCAAGAAAGATGGCAGATGTCTGCAAAGAAGGCTCTTCTTTTGTGGGCTCAGGAGCAATGTGCCATGTAAGTAGTTTGCTATGACTGTAAGAGTTACACAGGCCAGCTGTATCCACCAACACAACTTCACCAACTCCCCACCCCAACACCTCCCTCTCATGAAAAGAAAATTCTCATTGTTCACTCTTCTCAGTGAATCTCCCAAATGAGGGCCACGGAGGTCCATGAGTTTACTCACTTTTGGTTTCCAAGGTCAGAAAGTAGGTGGTGTCATCTGTATAAACGAACGTAATGCTGTGTTGTCCTATTATTATGTATAAATAGCGTGTTATTTAAGTATCCTTTTCTTTAGGCACGGTTCCCTCATTCATTTGGAAGCTGGATTTAGATTAGAAAACCTCTGCCGCAGTATGAACGCTATAAAAGATAGGACTGTATCTTAATTGATTATATAATTCCAGAACCTAGCATGATGTGAATTAATGATGTGTCGATGCCATCAATATACTGAACTCATGAATGAATAAGTAACCAAAAGGTACGATTATCTCTTGGAGCTGTGTGTGATTACATTAAGAGAACCTACCCTTGTTATTTAGAAACTCAACTCAATCAGGAAGCACATGACAGTGTGCATTTGAAAAAAGTGGGGATGAGGAGGGGCAGATAGTACTTATAATTTTTTTGTTACAAAGAAAAATATTTTTCTGCTTTTGGGCAGAAAAATACATACCCGTAATAACCTCATGACATGTTACTATTGTCCACATTTTATGGTAGTAAAAATAGAAATAGGCTACCTAAACAACACAGCATGCACATTAGTTTACACAGATGATACCACCCACCTCCTGACCTTGGAAACCAAAGTGAGATGGACATTTATCTTTCTATTTTAACCAATGGCTGAGAAGGAGTTTGGGGAAAATAAGGAATTTAGTTGCAGAAAGCAATTCCTTGTTATGTCCTAGCATTGTCTAGGTAAATAGAATTATAAATGTGTTGCTAAACCCTTTTCTGGCTAATGAAAGGCTGAGACAGAGGTTAGTTTTTCCCTTCAACTTACCTTTCTTTCTTTCTTTTTTTTTTTTTTT
>CAUYON010033161.1:0-17318 GCA_963573935.1 Arctocebus calabarensis | reverse complement strand
TCCAGGTACTTGGGAGACTGAGGCAAGAGAATTGCTTAAGCCCAAGAATTTTAGGTTGTTGTGAGCTGTGATGCCACAGCACTCTACCAATCAATCAATCAATTTGTAGAAACTTAACTTCCTGGGACCTGGAAATTAATGCTTGCTTCCACTTTTGTAAACGCCCACAGGTTCTGTAAAAGCTGACATCAGCTTCTCCAGTTTGATTCAAACTGACCAGTAAGTAAGTTACCCATGGGCTGGAACTTTTTGACTGGGGATTAAAAGGAGAAGACTGAGCCAGTTGGCGAGTGGGGCCATTTTGAATTCTTCTGTGCTGTCGCTCCGCCAGGTGAAATAAAACTCTTCCTTTGTTAAACACAGTGTTTGGGTGTTAGTTCTCTGTATTAGGCCTCATCTTCCTGCAACAGCACCAGCTTGTTATGGTCTAGGAGGCGCTGCATGAGCTAAGTGTTGATGAACAACTGGAAATTAGCACCTAGAGGAAGGTTGAAGAGGGTGCTATAGGCATGAACTTGATTGTTCATCAGTATACTTGGAGTAAAGATGGAGAGGGGCTGGGAAGATAGATCAGAAATTGATTAGCCAGACACGGACTCTACTAAAAATAGAAAAACTAGCTGGATGTTGTGGTGGACACCTCTAGTCCCAGCTACCCGGGAAGCTGAGGCAAGAGGATCTCTTGAGCCCAAGAGACTGAGATTGCTGTGAGCCTATGATGATGCCACCGGCACTGTACCCAGGCAACAGAGTGAGAATCTATGTCAAAAAAAATAATTTTTTAAAAATAAAATAAAAAATACAATGTGTTACGATATCCTTCCTTTTAAAGGCTGAATAATATTCCACCATCTGTATATACCACCTATGGGGGGGGATGTCATAAAACGGCTTCCGATGTATATACCACATTTTGTTTATCCTTCTATCCATCAATGGACATTTGGGTTGCTTCCACCTATGATGATACCATGGCTCTCTACACAAGGTGACAAAGCGAGGCTCTGTCTCAAAAAAAAAAAAAAAAGGAAGAAAGAAAGAAAAGAAACAAAAAAGAAATTAATTAGGAAGTGTCATGTGATTCAACTGAAGGAATATGAACTTCATCTGAGAGCTTTGGCAGCCCTGAAGAGTGGGAGGAAGCCCTGAGCAGACAGCATTGGAAGGATGACCCTGGCAGTATTTGGGTGGAAGATGAAGGTGGAGAAGGAGGTCCCTCAGGGACCCCATGTCATAGCTATGTAAGGGCAATCAAAGCTGTCCCCTGGGGTAGGAGAATGAGAGGAAGGGGAGAATTCAAGGAATTGGAAGTGGTAGACCTACCAGGACATGATACCTGATTGAATACAAAAGATGCAATGAGAGGGAGGTTCAAAATGACGACTGGATTTCTTTTTTTCTGGCATGGACAACTAACTGGCTAATGATGACGTTAGCAGAAAGAAGCATTACAAAGAGAGATGAGTAGCTGGCTGTTAGAATGCTAACTAGATGGGGGCTGAGAGGCAGCTCCAACACTCAACCCCAGGTACGAGAGGAGGGAAATGCATGGACCAGGGAAAGCTGGGAGCTATCAGCTTATAAGTGGCTAGGGACACTGACCGGGTCAACAGAGGGCAAGAAGGGCAGGGGGCAGGACACTGAGACCCAGGGGACATTCAGGGAGTACATGAAACAAGAGGTTTCTATGGAAAAAATGCCCATCAAGAAGCAGAGTAGAAAACTAGGAAGAGTAGTGCTACAGCAAGAGAAAAGATCAAAATATGGGAGCACCTGTGCCACAGGACTAAAGGTCCAGAAACACAAGGTCAGATCAAAAAGAAAAGCATAGCTTGATTTGGAGTATGGCTGTCTTTAATGACTTTAGCCTGGGTAGTCTGGTCAGGAGAACAGAGTGGGTCAGAGAATATGAATAAAAGCATATGTACAACTTCTGAATTATATTGTTTAGAAGGGAGCTGTTTGCCCTCCAACTCCTTGGTTCTTCCTACAGGCAGGAACAGAAGGTGATTTTGAGACAGCTTTGACTATGCAGAAGAGAGCAATAAGATGGAAGGAACCTGGGTTTCTGAATGACCCTGTAGAGCAGAGTTGTTTACTTGTCATTTGAGCAAATGTATCTTGAGATTTTTTTGTTATAATTTAGCCTTTGCCCAAAGATAGATAATAATAATTTTAGTACTGATAGTAAAATTTATTGAAAGCTTACTGTTGTACTGGGCATTGTTCTAAAAACTTTACATGTACTTTCTTATTTAATACACACAAAACTCCCTAGATGAGAGCTGTTGTCCCATTAGTTCTTTGCCTAAAGACTCATAGGTACTTGGTGGACAAATATAGGTTTGAGATCATACTCTCATTCATTCTGCTTTACAAAGCACAACTTTTTACAATTCTATGCAGTCAATAAGACACCGCAAAGTTTTCCAGAGAGTCATGCCTGAATGCTAACTTCAAAGTTACTAAAAGTTCAAGGCAAATCATTTAGCTTCTCTATCACTCAGTTTCTTCCAAGAGAACATAGGAAGGAGACCCAATCTACAGACTTCATGGAGTTCTGGAAAATTCAAGCATGTTTAAGGAAGCTTTGAAAGCTGTAACATGTGGCATAAGTGAAATATTTCCTCGAGGCAAGTTGGGAAATCCTTAAAGCCAAAATAACAAAATGCACTTTTTCTGTTGTTTTTAATGCAAAGATGTGCCATCTAGCAATTTGGCACATATCCTGGAAAGGCTGGGAAATCTGTCAAGGAGAGGGGTACATTTGGTTTTGTGCATCTGTCATGCTTAACTGAAAAAGAGAGATATTTATTGAAATTAATTAAAAGAGCACATACCTGCACACTTGGTGTGTGCACACACACAGCTCACGTGCACACACACACAGGCTCTCAAGAGAAGACACCCATTATTATCAAGACAGCAGCAACAGCAATCTGCAGTGCCCATGAGAATCAGGCAGGCACAGAAGTGGTGGTGGGCCAAGGGGTGCAAATGCTCTCACTGCAAGAGAGGTGGGGACCTTGGCAAACCAGCAGCTCCAGCTTCAACTTGCTCTGCTAAAAAGTGAGCCCCATGTTGCCAGACCTTTCACATTTACGAATGAATTTCCCAATTTTCCAGTAATGTTCACATTTATAAATAAAACATGTGAGGGGCCACCAGTTGGCCTAGACTTGGCGCTGGAAGTAGCATCTGACTCCTTGAGAGCCTTCCTCCTAATTATGTAAAAGCCACAGTGTAGCTTTCGGTAGCTAACTTCACCCTGCCCTGTCTGGCCCTGCCTTGCCCCTCACCACCGAACCTTCCCTTTCTTCCTTCCCCAGCTTCACTCCAGCCCTTAGGTGAAGCTAGCTTTCCCTTTTCTTCCCACTCCCCGCCCTTCCTTCCCTTCCTTTTCACTTGCACCCAGTTGCCTTGAAGGCACAATGCAGCTTCCCTCCCCTGCCTGCCAATCAATGCCAACATTTTTCTTTCTGCCAACATACTCTCACCCTGCTGCCTGCCCCCAGCACACTGATAACCTTTGCAATTCCGTATGGTTCTTCTAAAGCATGTTAGCGCTCAATCATCCCTAACACAGGAGGGTGGCAGGGAAACACAGATAATCCTAGAGAAGAGACCCTCAAAGTCACCAGGCTCTGCCTTTAGCGTTGGGCAGCACACAGGTGTGAAGCATGTTGCTGCGGTCGCCCGTGCCACGTTGGTGCTGGCACCCCTAATGGCCTCTGAGACATGCTAACTCACAGCTTGGAGACAGCCTTGGAGAGGATTTACAGAGCTCTGCTCCAGTCCACATGGGGGTAATCAGGCTGGCTGATGCTACACCTCCACCTCTCATTTCTCAAAGGTAGAGAGAGACCCTGGAGCCCTGTACGTATCCAGGAAACTCCAACCAGCTGATTGCTCTCCTCTGCTGCAGCCTGGGGTCCCTTGCCCCCGTTTCCACCCTTAGTGTGGGCCATTAGTGCCATCACCTAATCCCCTAATCATCAGCCAATCCTGTGGCTCAAAGGCCTATAGCTAACTTCCTTTTCACTTTTACTTTCACTTTCACATGACCTTGGGGTTGGATCTAAGGCTCCAAGGGTAAGAGGAGGATGGAGAAGCACTACGCACACCTGATGGATTATGTCAGTCAGCAGACGCTACCTGTCCCAGATGAGCCCCAACTTTTCAAAGAGAGGGCCAAATGGGCCCCAGAGGAGAATTTCAGGAAATTTTCTGTCCTACTAATTGGTGTTACCCTGCCAGCCCTTGTGGGGGGGCTCCTATGGTGCGGCAGGCTTGCCAAAGTCGGGTGTGCATGTCACCTGGGGCAGAGGGAGGTGCTGTGCTATTTCCCCTCCCTCCTGACTTACTGTTTGTTTGGGCGTCTGGACTAGGGCTGCACGCTGTTCTCTTTGTTTCCACAGCCTCGCAAAACATGTGCTTCGCTTCAAAAGGCATAAAGGTCCCCTTTCTTTCAAGGGTTATTCTGCAAGGGCTTGGGTCTGCAAGCCTGGGCCAGCCCCAGGCACTGACTGTGGCAGCTTCCTGCTCCCCCCTGCCTGTGCTCACATGGTCTTTGCAGCCGGGAGGAAGCCTGCCCCAGTTCTTAAAGCTGCAGAGCAGCTGACAGCTCACTGCTCCTACAGCCTGTGCTCACGTGGCCCTTGCAACAACGTGGCAGACTGCCCCAGTTCTTAAAGCTGCAGAGCTGCTGGTTAGGCGCTGCAACACCAGTTCTTCTTGCTGGAGGTACCCCATCTTCCTGGGCAACAGGGCAGCATAATGCAAGGATTTTGAAAAATCCTGATGCCTGGGTCACAGCCCCAGGAATTCTGATATAATCCACCTACGGATACAGCCTGGGCACTAAGGAATTTCGAAATTTCCGAAGTGATTCTAATGTGCAGCCAGTCTTGGGAACCACCACCTAGGCTACCCAGCCTTTAGGGTGCACTGGAATCACTCCGAGATCCTGTTAAAAGGCAGATTCTGTTCCAGAAGTTCTGGAATAAGGAGAGATGCTGCATTTCTAACAAGCTCCCACATTATAGAGTTGCTGCTCCGTGGGCCACACTGTGAATAGCAGGGTGAGGTTTCAAGCTTAGATTTGCATTCTGCCACCCACTTCAAGGCCTTGCCAAGTTTCTCTCTCGGCCTCAGTTTCCTCCTTACTCATCTGGGGAGGCTGTTCTGAGGATTAACTGAAATTATAATGAGTATGAAGCACTAGAACAGTACCCAGCACTCAGACAGCACTCAAAAAACGTTAGCATGACATGATCTGCTGGGTGCCTCGTCCCAGGCAAAAACAGGTCCTACTGTCTTCAGATCCATCTTTCTCCAACTTCAAAGCCGCCAGGACTTCCCTCTGGACCCTGTATGGTTGACTGTTAGACAACATGAGGGTTAAGGACACTGACCTTGGTGCATTTAAAAATCCATGTATAACTTTCGACCACCCCCAAATTTAACTACTTACTGCCTACCTTTGGCCAGAAGCCTTATGGATAGCATACAAGGTTTGACAAGCTTGTGAACTCATCCAAGAAAAAGTGCTCCATACCTCATCGCTGAATATCACTAAGGTCACCTTTGAAGTACTCCCCTTAGAAAGCTGTGGACTGTGCCAGCCCCTAGTCCACTCTTCAAAGCAATTTTGGAACTATTTTCTGGATTGACCATCAGAGCTGTCATCGTATGGCACACATAAAACACACAACAATAATGAATGCCACTCAGCAAGACACTGCCACATGTCAACACAAATACAACTCTGGGACACTGATTACCAAGATTATAAAAGCTTACTGGTTGTTTGTGGAGTGCCGCCAATGTAAGTGCCCGGTGGCAAGTTCAAGAACTTATTTGTCAGACCTCGTAAACAGTTAACACATAACCTGCTATACCTTAAGGCATAGTTCTGCAAAATTTGTTATACAAATCAGGTATGACAATATTACAATAAAGTAACTAGAGAAAAGAAATGTTATTAAGAAAATCACAAGTGAGAGAAAACATGTTTACTGTTTATTAAGTGGAAGTGGATTATTATAAAGGTCTTCATCCTTCTTATCCTCATAATGAGTATACTGAGGAACAGAAGAGGTTGGTCTTTCTGACTCCGGGGTGGTGGCGGTGGAAGAAAGCACATGTATGAGGGGACCTGTGTTGATCTAGGGGCAACTGTGTCAAGCCCACACACTGTATGAGGTCCTTCACCCAAATGATACCTGGTAGCCCTCAGCATCTCATCTCTACAACCTTCTACAGCACAAGTCACTCACCTAAGCCCATCGCAAGCACTTCCTTTCAGTTCCAAGCCTTTGCAGGTGCCTTCCTGACTAATCCACTCTTCCTAGTCTCTTCCTCCACCTGACTACCTTCTTCCCTTCCCTTAGGACTTGGCACAGGTGTGACTTCCTCTGGGGAGAAGCCTTTCCTGGCTCCCAAGACTAAGTGAGGTGCCCCTTCTGTATTCCCAACAGCACTCTATACTTCCCTCACCCTTCAGCATTGTCAATGTCACCTTACTTGTTTGTCTGCCTCCCCTGGCTGTAAAGTTCAGGGTGAGCAGAGCCTGTCTTGCTCACCACTGAGTTATCACCTGATATATAGTAAGTGTTCAATAATATTGAAATCCATAAGTGAATGAATGAATGAATGGGTTTAAGTAAGGTCTCTTTTATTATGGAATCAGAAACCCCTGTGTTATGCAGCCTCATACACCTAGGATGCTGTCTCTAAACAGCTAAACCCTAAGGCGCAGTTCTGTAAAGGTTCATAGAGACCACAGCTGCTTACCTCGCATTCTCTCCAGCCCCACCTAGCCTGCAGAGCCCTCATGTCCAAGTTGCTTTGTTTGGTGTCATGTTTCTAGAGAATTAAATAAAGTAAATCAAAAGGTAGTTATTAAGGGGCTGAGGCTGATGGCTCACCTGTAATCCTAGCACTCTGGGAGGCTGAGGTAGGTGTATTGCTTGAGCTCAGGAGTTGGACACCAGCCTGAGCAAGAGTGAGACCCTATCTCTGCTAAAAATAGAAAAGGTAGCATGCCTGTACTTGAGAGGCTGAGGCAAGAAGATTGCTTGAGCCCAGGAGTTTGAGGTTGCTGTGAGCTATGACGCCTTGGCACTCTAGCCTAGGGCAACAAAGTGAGACTCTCTCTCAGGAAAGGAAGAATAAAGGTATTTATTAAATTTGCGCAAGGTCACAAAAGGGGACGATACCATCTCTCTCTTTATTTTTTTTGAGACAGAGTCTCACTTTGTCGCCCTTGGTAGAGTGCTGTGGCATCACAGCTCACAGCAACCTCCAACTCCTGGGCTTAGGCTATTCTCTTGCCTCAGCCTCCTGAGCAGCTGGGACTACAGGTGCCTGCCACACGCTCAGCTAATTTTTTTGTTGCAGTTTGGCTGGGGCTGGGTTTGAACCCGCCACCTCTGGCATATGGGGCCGGTGCCCTACTCCTTTGAGCCACAGGCACTGCCCTAAGATTCTATCTCTTATGTTCAACTTTATTAGACAAGAACCAAAAGGCAGAAACAACTTGAGTATTCATCAGCAGATGAGTGGATAAACACCATGTACATACCTTGAGTAGGAATACTGTCCAGCCATCAAAGGAATGAAACTCTGATACACACTACCACATGGATGAAACAAAACTTAAAGACAGCCATAGTCTGAATGTCTGTGTTCTCCCCAAATTCATATGTTGAAGTTCATATGTTTAGCCCTCGTGATGGCATTAGTGCCCTTATATAACAGACACAGACAGCTACTTTGTCCCTTCCACCATGTGAGGATGCTGTAAGAAGACGCCATCTAGGAATCAAAAAGTGAGCCCTCAGCAGACACTGAACCTACGGGCACTTTGACCTTGGACTTCCCAGTCTCCAGAACATGGAGAAATAAATTTCTGTTGTTATCAGCTACCCTGTTTATGGCATTTTGTTATAGCAGCATGAATGATCTAAGATAAAGGCATTAAGCTAAGTGAAATAAGCCAGATACAAAAAGACAAATATTGTGTGAATCCACCTTCATGAAGCATATAGAGTAGGTAAATTCATAGAGACAAAATGTAGACCCGAGGTTCCCAAGGGCTAGAGGAAGGAAAATGGGGAGTTATCGCTTGATCAGTATAGTTTCTGTTATAATGTTAAAGATGGTGAAAAAGCTCTGGAAATAGGTAGTGGAGATGGTTACACAAAATAGTGAATGTACTTAATGCCACTGAATCATACACTTAGAGTGGTTAAATTTTGGCTGAGTGCAGTGGCTCATGCCCGTAATCCTAGCACTCTGGGAGGCTGAGGTGGATCGCTTGAGCTCAGGAGTTTGAGATCAGCCTGAGCAAAGTGAGACCCCATCTCTACTAAAAGTCAGAAAACTAGCCAGGTGTTGTGGCAGAGACCTGAAATCCCAGCTACTGGAGAGGTTGAGACAAGAGGATTGCTTGGGCTGGAGAGTTTGAGGTTGTTATGAGCTATGATGCCACAGCACTCAAAAAAATAAAAGTTAGGGCGGCGCCTGTGGCTCAAAGGAGTAGGGCACCAGCTCGATATCCTGGAGGTGGTGGGTTCAAACCCAGCCCTGGCCAAAAACTGAAAAAAAAAAAAAAAAAAAAAAATGGAAAAGAAAAGTTAAATTTTATGTTATGTATCTTTTACCACAATTTTAAAAGTCTTTATTTTTATAGCAACTTAAACAGAAACAACATCCATAATTTCCCCCACAACCAGGAGATGGAGACCACTGTTTATGAAGAAACAGAGTTTTAGAACCTGAAGCATGCCCCTTTCTTCCCTTTCCACTTATCTTGAGGCTTAAAGCTGAGATGCAGAATCTCAGAAGGTCAAACTCTGTGGATTACAGAGGTTCAAGGAATGCCAAATATTTATAGTTGGTTTCTTCAGTGGGTGAGATCCAGGCAAAATTGCTAAGGGAGAGAAATATTACAATATTCAGATGGTGTCGGAGCCTGCTTTGGAAAAGAAGCATTTGCTTGTGTCAAAAGAATGTAAAAGTATAATCAAGCTATTGTTTGCAATTGCTTAGCTAAAATGTGGCCCACTCCAAAAAAAAAAAGAAAGAAGAAGATCAGGTAAGTATTGTATGCCAGGTAATTGCAGCTATTTAAAAGTTAAGAAAAGGGAAGGCAATTGAAGGGATTAAGTGGGCGATAGAAATAGGAATTCAAGATCCTTTTCCCAAAGGGGTTCCTCAACCTGAATTAGATATGAAGCTTCCAGAAATGGTAGACTCTCACAATGGAGGATATTATGGACCGAATGTTTACGTCCTCTCCAAATTCCTATGTGGAGGTTTTAAGCTCCAGTGTGATGGACGGTATTTGGGGATGGGGCTTTGGGGAGTTAACTAGAGTTATATTATATGAGGTCATGCCGGTGTGTCCCTGGTCTGATGGGATTAGTACCCTTAGGGACACCTGAGATCTTTTCTCTCTTTTTCTGCCAGGTGAGCATACAGGCAGAAGAAGGCCATCTGCTGCCAGGAAGAGGGCCCTCACCAGAACCTGACCATGCTGGCCTTCTGACCTTGGAATTCCAGCCTTCAGAACTGTGAGAAAATAAATTTGTGTAGTTTAAGCCACCAGTCTGTGGTGTTTTTTTTATGGCAGCCTGAGGTAAAAAGGTGGAGCTGAGGGATTTGTCCTCAGCAGTTGATTTGGCCTCTTGTTGGAATTGAGGGTTCTGCCAACTGTTGAAGAGAGATCAGAGTCCACTTGTTCTTTTCTTGTTTCTACTCCATTATGCTGGAGTTCCAGGCCAGGCCTGCAACATCTGAGGAGAAACCCCCAGGCAGCCGCCAACGCCCTGCAGTGCCTTTTCTTTTTTATAAGTCAGCCCAAAGGAGTATAGGGGTAGGAAAGGAAAAATGCACCTTCCTGTCTGCTTGGTTGACAAAGGTGGCTGGGAGGGACTTGGATTCTGGCTTCCACGTTCTCCTGTTGAGACTAGGTCTCCACTGGGGCCTCTGCCTTCCAGCCATTGTCCCCTTCCGCTCTCTCAAAGTCCCCTGTAGTCTACTCACCCTCTTTAAGGGAAAGGAGGGAGGAGATCTCTGAGTGTTAAACTGCACCTGATACTTGGGGGACAAGGCCCCAGAGCCTACGGGAGCCCAGGCATGAAGACAGCTCAGAGCCACTGCAGGTCTGGGGAGGGACACAGGGATAGGCTTAGCCACTCCCCATCTTCACGCTTTACCTTTAGTTAAGTCTCCCTAACTCCCAAGACCACCCGCACCTCTTGCTATGCGTTTTCATAGCTCACTAACTTTTCTTTCAAAATGCTCATTATGGAGGGGGGGATGGTACTTGTGTTCAGTGGTTAGGGCTCCAGCCACATGCTCCAGGATTGGTGGGTTCAAACCCGGCCCAGGCCTGCTAAATAAGTAAACAAAAAAATAGCCGGGTGTTGTGGCTGGCGCCTGTAGATCCAGCTACTTGGAGGCTGAGGCAAGGGAATTGCTTGAGGAGAGGAGTTGGAGGTTGCTGTGAGCTGTGACGCCACAGCACTCTACCAAGGGCGACAAAGTGAGACTCTGTCTCAATAAAAAAATAAAACTAAAAATGCTCATTATCTTATAAAATTCTAAATTTGCATAATTACTCGTCTGACTCTCCCACGAGACATTCAGCTGTGTGAGAGCAGGGGACATGGCTGTTTTGCCAGCTGCTGCATCCCCTGTGGAGGTGCTCAGTAAGTCCTTGGTTGGGAGCCGGAGATGGAAAGGGCGTTCTAAAAGCTTGCTCCCATGTTTACCCTACTTTCTCCCAAACTTATGTTAATAATAGGTAGCATTTCCGACCGAATTAGCATTTACAGTCTCCATTTCTTGAACGCTTACTATATGCCAGGTTCCTAGCTCATCTAATTTAGGGATTTGTTGCATTCCATCCTGGTAGCTACACTGTGGAATAGGCACTGTTATTATTCCCATTTCAAAGATGAGAAAACTGACACTTGAGAATTGCCTAAGTGTCCTGCCCAGGGCCATACGGACATCAAGTGATAGGGCAGGGAGTTGATTTTCTGGGTTCTTTATATATACTATCTACTTGTATTTCACACTCCCACAAACTCCTTGAGGGAACTGAGGCACAGAGAGGTTAAACAATCTGCACCAGGTTATTCAACTAGGAAACCACAGAGGTGAGATTCAAACCAGGTTCTATTATCAAAAGCATGCTCTCCCATTAAAGAATGTCATTAAAAAAATTATTTTACCATAGGACACTTGCACTAGAATGTTTATCACAGCTCAACTCACAAGTGCCAAGAGGTGGAAACAACCCAAGCGTCCATCAACTCACAAATGGATAAATAACTATGGTACATGTCTACCATGGAACACTATTCAGCCATAAAGAAAGATGGCGACGTTACATCTTTTTCGTTTACCTGCATGGATTTGGAGAACATCCTCCTAAATATTACAAGAATGGAAAAGCAAGTATCCAATGGACTCAACACTAATATGAAACTAGGAGATGAAGAACTACAAGCCCACATGAGAGAAAAACACAATTAAATTCAAGAAGGGGAACAGGGGAGAGTGGTGAGGAGGGAAAGAGGAAGAGGGAGGAGGAAAGGGGAGGACAGAGGACAGAGAGGGGCTGTGCGCTCAGCTAACGGGCTCGATGTGGGGGCATGTGGCCCACCTACAACTGAGACTTTACCTAACCAACGCACACAATGTAACCTAACCATTTGTACCCTTATATTCATACAAAATTGAAGAAAGAAAGAATGTCTTCATCATGGCTCAGTAGAAAATATTATTTTAGAAAATGACTAGAGGCTCGGCACCTGTGGCTCAATGGGCTAAGGCGCCAGCCGTGTACACCCGAGCTGGCGGGTTCAAATCCAGCCCGGGCCCGCCAAACAACAATGACGGCTGCAACCAAAAAATGGTCGGGCGTTGTGGCAGGCGCCTGTAGTCCCAGCTACTTGGGAGGCGGAGGCAAGAGAGTAGATTGAGCCCAGGAATTGGAGGTTGCTGTGAGCTGTGATGCCATAGCACTCTATCCAGGGTGACAGCTTGAAGCTCTGTCTCAAAAAAAAAAGAAAATGACTAGAGAAGTCAGGGTGGGTGAGGCCACCAGGATGAATCAGAACTGCACATTCTCATTTAATTGAAGACTAGAAGTTTCTGCTCAAGGGGCAGGACCGCCCCCACCCCCAGCCCTGTGCCCACCACGTCTTCTAATCTGCCTTTGTCTCAGGGAATTACCTCTGAGTTGTCCCAGGCTGCCACCACCGCCTCTGATGAAAACAGCCACTACCTCTGATGAAAACAAGCCAAAGCCTGGAGCAGAGGAGGGTTGCCTGTGACCCCCAAACCCACCTCGCCCCGTAAGTCTTCCTGCTTTCACATTGCCTGGTGGCACTCAGCCAGTCACTCCCCTCTGCGGTGCCAGGCCCTCACACAGCTGGAAGTTCCTACAATGCTGTGCAACTAACTTGTCCCTTATCTTGGTTCCATTCTGCTGTCGGAGCAGAAGGAAGTCACGGCCCCTGCTGAAGAGGCTCCATTACTCCAACTAAGCTTCTGTACGAAGAACCCAGGGTGTGTAGAGTTTGCCAAAGCACAACTCTCAGGCACAAATAATGCCATTGTCACGAGAGCACTTCCTGTTTTGCACAAATCAGTCTTATTAAAAACAGAAAGAGGCAAGGGGCTGGCATTCATCACATGTGTTCAGTTGTTTGGGAAATGTCGAATTCCAAGGCTGCTGTAGAGGCAGACAAAGACCAGAGTAGGCGAGGAGTGGCCAGCTCTCCTTTTCACTGGCTTCTGTTCCATTACCTCAGGCCTGGGAATAAATTTCCTGACTGGTACCTGCTCTCTGGTCTCTCCCCCTCGTTTCCTGCTTCCAGATCCATCATTCCCAAACAATATTTTTATTACATTATTTATTTGCTCAAGGTCCTTCCATGGCCTTTCCATTGACCACAGAGCCAAGTCTGAGGACTTAGCCTGTCCATTCTCTAGGGCCGATGACCACATCTTCATAGACTCTGCTGCGGGGGCAGAAGCTGGGTGAGACTAGCGCAAAATTTAAGGGGGCACCAAACACCTCAGTAACCAAGATAAGTGGTAATTATTGTAAAAAGCCGAAGTTAAGGCAAAAATTCCATGATGGGCACAGTACCAAAATTTAAAGTGAAGACAGGGCCTGAACCTGCTTGCATGTTTGCTTCCTCGGCACCCCCTTAGCCCCCGCCCTGTTGCTACTGTTGGAGCAAATAAACTTCTTGCAACTCCTCAGAACTGCACACATGTGTATTTATTGCCCCTGCCCCTCTGTCCCCTCACTCGGAAAGACAGCTCCACTGCTCTGCTCATGAAGGCCTTTTGGTTTCCCAGCTCCCATCAGCTTCACAAACCCTTCCCCACCTTCTCCCTTCTCTGAGCCCCTCTAGTCCTTACTGCCTTTCGAGGATTTTCAAGCTCCCTTAGCAGCAGCGCCCGACACTCACAAGGCTCATGCCGTCTCCTCAGGGAGTCCTGGCACCCTGGGTGAAGTTCCTCCCTGTTCCCCTCTCAGTCCACTGTGTTCTCATAGCATCTATCAGCATGTGACTACCATTCTATTCCTTCCTGTCTGTCACCATTGCCTGTCTCCCTGCACTAGGACTTAAGCTTCACAGAGCAGGGTTTCATGTCTGTGTGCTCATGGCTGAGCTCAGGAAGCATGTGCCAAATGGAATCTCATCATGCTAACTCTTAGATGCAATCTCAGCATATAAAGCAGATAAGTGAAGTTTTTTTTTAAGTTAGCATGAATTATTGTTCTATGTTCAAATGTATGTGTTACTTAGGCAAACAAAGGAGATGTCTTGGTTTGCTTGAATCTAAAACTTTGTGATGTTATGCATACTCATGGACATCAGAGCCATTTCCCAGCACTACCATTTCACTTTGAATTTGCATTTTCTTTTCTTTTTTTTTTTTTTAATTAAATCATAGCTGTGTACATTAGTTCAACCATGGGGTACAGTGTGGGGGCTTCACATGCAATCTGAGATATTTTATCAACCTGATTGACATACCGTTCATGATATTTTCTCAATGTCAAGAGAATCTTGATTGACATAGATAAGCAGTTGCAAATTGTTAACAGTTAAGAAACCAGAACTTTCAATGGGTGAATTGTATGGTATGTGAATTATATCTCAATAAAGCTGTTTAAAAAACAAAACAAAACAACAAAGTTTCTCTTCCAACTCTTATCTGAGTGAATCAAGATTTTCTTTCATCAAATACAGGTGAGAGGAGGTATTTCATTATAGCCTGAACAAAAATCCATCCACCTGAAACACAGCAATGTGTGATGATCTGCACTGCTTTGAAATTTAGCCTGTGATAGATTCCTAAGTGTCTTTTTATTACAATTTCAAAATATAGTCTTGTGCCACAAAATGATGTTTCAGTCAATGACAGATTGCTTTCCACAATGGTGGTTCCATAGATTATAATAACCAGGAACCGCCCTCAACATGTTCTATGAAGCAAACATCACCCTGATACCAAAACCAGGAAAGGACTCAACTAAAAAGAGAACTACAGACCAATTTCACAATACTATAGACCAATTTCACAATTTCACAATGCAAAAATACTCAATAAAATCTTACCCAATGGAATACAGCTACACATTAAAAAATTATACATCACCATCAAATAGGCTTCATACCAGGGGTGCAAGGCTGGTTTAACAAATGAAAATCCATAAATATATTTCACCATATCAATTAGAAGCAAAACAAAGGCCGTCTGATCCTCTCAACTGATGCAGAAATAGGCTCGGTGCCTGTGGCTCAAGCGGCTAAGGCACCAGGCACATACACCTGAGCTGGCAGGTTTGAATCCAGCCTTGGCCCACCAAACAACAATGACAGGTGCAACAAAAAAAAAAAAAAAAAAAATAGCTGGGCGTTGTGGCGGGTGCTTGTAGTCCCAGCTACTTAGGAGGCAAAGGCAGGAGAATCGCTTAAGTCTAGGAGTTAGAGGTTGCTAAGAGCTGTGATGCCACAGCACTCTACCCAGGGTAACAGCTTGAGGCTCTACCTCAAAAAAAAAAAAAAAATAGATGCAGAAATAGCATTTGATAAAATCCAGCATCCTTTTCTAACAAGAATATTTAAGAATATAGGCATAGGGGCAGCGGCTGTGGCTCATCGAGTAGGGCGCCGGCCCCATATGCCAAAGGTTGTGGGTTCAAACCCAGTATCAGTGGAACTGCAGAACAGAAAAATAGCCAGGCGCTGTGGCGGGCGCCTGTAGTCCCAGCTACTCGGGAGGCTGAGGTAAGATAATCGCCTAAGCCCAAGAGCTGAAGGTTGCTGTGAGCTGTGTGACACCACAGCACTCGGCCAAGGCGATAAAGTGAGACTCTGTCTCTAAAAAAAAAAAAAAAAAAAGAATATAGGCATAGATAGCATATTTCTTAAACTGACATCTATGACAAATCCACAACTAATATCATACAGAATGGAGTAAAACAGGAAGCTTTTCCACTTAGAACTGGAACCAGACAAGGTTATCCTCTATAGCTACTACTATTCAACATAGTTCTGGAAGTTCTAGTACAATCATGCAAGATAAGGATATAAAGGGCATCCTAATGAGGGCAGAGGAGGTTGAACTCTTGCTCTTTGCCAACAATATAATCTTATATCTGGAGAACTCCAAATGCTCAAAACTCCTGGAAGTGATCAGGAAATAAAGTAACATCTCATGGTATAAAATCAGTGTCCACAAATCAGTAGCCTTTGTATACACCAATAACAGCCAAGATGAGAAGCTAATCAAAGACACAATTCCCTTCATAGTAGCTGCAAAGAAAATGAAATACCTGGGAATATACCTAACAAAAGAGGTGAAAGACTTTTACAAAGAGAATTATGAAACCCTAAGGAAAGAAATAGCAGAAGATATTAACAAATGGAAGAACATACCATGCTTTTGGTTGGAAGAATCAACATGTTAAAATGTCTATACTGCCCAAAGCAATCTATTGGATTGGATTCAATGTAATCCCCATTAAAATACCAACATCATAGTTTGAAGACCTGGAAAAAATAGTTCTTTGTTTCATATGGAACCATAAAAAAAACCCTGTATAACCAAGGCAATTTTTAGTAATAAAAACGAAGCTGGAGGCATCACTCTACCAGACTTTGGGTTATATTACAAGTCCACTTTGATCAAAACAGCATAGTATTTGCACAAAAATAGAAACATAGACATATGGAACTGTATAGAAAACCAAGACATGAAACCAGTCTCTTATAGCCACCTGATGTTTGGGAAACCACACAAAAGCATACAGTGGGGTGAAGAATCCCTATTCAATAAATGGTGCTGGGAGAACTGGAAACCACATGTAAAAGACTGAAACTGGATCCACAACTTTCACCATTTACAAAAATTGACTCAAGATGGATAAAAGAGGCTCAGCGCCTGTGGCTCAACAGGCTAAGGCGCCAGCCACGTACACCTGAGCTGGTAGGTTCGAATCCAGCCCAGCCCGCCAAACAACAATGACGGCTGCAACCAAAAAATGGCCGGGCGTTGTGGTGGGCACCTGTAGTCCCAGCTACTTGGGAAGCGGAGGCAGGAGACTTGCTTGAGCCCAGGAATTGGAGGCTGCTGTGAGCTGTGATGCCATAGCACTCTATCCAGGGTGACAGCTTGAGGCTCTGTCTCAAAAAAAAAAAAAAAAAGATGGATAAAAGATTCAAATTTAAAACATGAAATGATAAAAATTCTAGAAGAAAGTATAGGAAAAACTCTTGAGGATGTAAACATGGGAAAATATTTTATGAAGACTTCAGTGGCAATTGCAACAATAACCATAAACAAATGGGACTTAATTAAACTGAAATGCTTCTATACAGCTAAGGACACAATAATTAAAGCACATAGGCAATCTTCAGAATGGGAAAAGATATTTACATGTTATGAACCTGATAAAGGCTTGATAATTAGGATCTATAGAGAACTCAAGTTAATCAGCAAAAAAAGAGTAGACAGGCTCAGCGCCTGTGGCTCAACGGGCTAAGGCGCCAGCCATGTACACCTGAGCTGGCGGGTTCGAATCCAGCCCAGGCCTGCCAGACAACAATGACGGCTGCAACCAAAAAATAGCTGGGCGTTGTGGCGGGTGCCTGTAGTCCCAGCTACTTGGGAGGCGGAGGCAGGAGACTCGCTTGAGCCCAGGAATTGGAGGTTGCTGTGAGCTGTGATGCCACAGCACTCTATCCAGGGTGACAGCTTGAGGCTCTGTCTCA
>CAUYON010033160.1:0-26905 GCA_963573935.1 Arctocebus calabarensis | reverse complement strand
ATGCAGGTGTCCGCCACAACACCAGGCCATTTTCTGGTTGCAGCCATCATTGTTGTTTGGCAGGCCTGGGCTGGATTCGAACCCGCCAGCTCAGGTGTACATGGCTGGTGCCTTAGCCCGTTGAGCCACAGGCGCCAAGCCCTGATATATCTTGTACCTTGTACTTTCTTAAAAAGAGCATTGAAACAGGAAACAGGGCGGTGATCAAGAGAACATGGTCCTCTCTTATTGCAAACCAGAGAGCTCTCAGAGGATACTGTAACCAAGGACTCCAGCAGGCAGGGATCCACGGACAGTGAAGGATGGGTGGAAATCACAACCAAAAACTGAGGGGCAGCTGTGTGTGATGCCCAAATGTGGGTGTCATGGCCAGATCTTTTTCCCCTTTCCTACACTTACAACTTCCCAGAGTTGGAAAGGAAATTGTAGCCTACTTGGTGCAATTTTAATTTTATGTTAAGTCTTTATAAATAATATTGCTATTTCTGTTATACATTTCAGAAGCACACTCCCTAAAGTGAACAGATCTTTTTCTTGTGTCTATATTTAATTTATGCTAAATTTTCAATACATTTATTTTTAACCTAGTTTCAGATGTTGTGGTTTAACTAATACAACAGCAATCTGTACACTTGGAGAAAGACTCCTTTCTATCCAGAAATTAATTTTTAAGACATCCAGTTAATTCCAGAAGGTTCCGATAGACAAGACTGGCTATAAGACTGCTGCTACAAAGTCTTACTTAGCCCTCTTCCCCCATACTTACCAGTCTGCAGAGTTGAAATCACTCAGCCCCAGCAGAAAACTCAGTTTGTCTGAAGTTCTAGAGTGAATTCTGGGCCAGAACTTAGAGAGTATATTGTAAGAAATGGCATCATTGGCCCCAATTCATCATCCTTCTATAAACCATGACGTTGCCTTGTGTCTTTACAGTTCTTCCCACTAGGACCACACTATCCTTTTCCTTGACCTTGATCATAGCCTTGTGACTAGATTGAACCAATAGAATGAGATAGAGAGAAAGGGCACTGGGTTGTCAGGTCTTGCCTAAGCCTGTTCACCACCCTCTACCTCTGCCCCTGATAAGGGACAGAACATGATATGACAACCCACTAGCCCCAGAAGGAGAAGGAGACACTCCTGGGATAGAGTCAGACCACCCTCACTGAGCTCTGTCTAGCTGATTCTAAGCCAACTCTCACATGCAAGAACAAGGCTGGCTGAGATGTAATACAATGAACTGAAGCCAGCTGAGATCAGAAGGCTTTTGACTAACCCATGGACCCATGAGAATCAGTGATTATTGCTGTAAGTTACTGAGTTTTGTGGTGATTCCTTATGTAGCTTTTGGGGGGCAATGGCTAATTGATACACATGCCAAGAACTTTGGAGACACAAAACAGGTCAAAATTCTGGCTTGTCCCTTTTATGTTGGTAAAAAGTTCTTACTCTGTTCTGTGTCTAAGAATTCACCTTCAGGACTGAGGCCATATTCTTTTTACATTCCTTAGCTTAGATATCAGCCCTTTTCCACAGTTCTTCAAGACTGAGGTCCTGATTCTCAGTATTCTTCCAAAGCAATAAGCAGAATTCTGCCCACTGGTGCCAATGTCCTTAGCAGGGCCCAGCCTGGCCTGAATACCTGGACTCCACACACCACTGTACCTGAGCTCTGACATGAAAACTTGAACAAGTTTCTCAACCAGCTCAAGTCTCAGTTTTGTTGTTTGTAAAATACAGATAATAATGGCAGTGCATTTGTCATAGGGTTTAAAGGAAAGGCATGTAAAGCATGAAGCAGGATTCCTGCCATAGTGAGTTCTTAGTAAATGTTGGCCTTTGTTTAGAAAGCATTGTGTAGCAGGCCAGAAGTTGCTACCTTTCAAAGAGTCTGTTTGCAAGGTTGGTCCTTGGCTGGTGGCTGGGAACTTGACACTTTCCGACCATGTAAGAAATAATGATGGTGAGGCAGAGCATGATAGTGGATGGGACAGATGTCTAGTGCAACTCTTCCAAATCTTAAGAACAAGGAAGACTGGGGGACAACAGTTGACGGGAGCCAGCTTTCAACAGAAACTCCAGTCCAGAGGGAGAGATAATGGCCAGAAAGAATCCCAACAAAGCCAAGAGGGGAGCCGAGCTGAGAGAAGAGATAGATAACTGCACATCTTCCCTGCCAAAGCAAGCTTCAACTCCAAGGAAACAGATTTCAGTTAAATAGTGAAAAACAATCGTGGAGTGGAATCAGCAGAAAAACTCTGACAACATGAATAATCAGAACAGTTCAACTCCCCCAAAGTATAACAAACCAGCCAAACCAGAGGATCCCATTCACAAACAGATGGCTGAGATGTCAGAAATCAAATTTAGAATTTGGATGGCAAATAAGATCAACAGAATGGAAGTAAAGTTGGAGTTAGAAATTCTACGAACAATTTTAAAGATGTCTCCAGAATTCAATGAATTCAAAGACAAAATCATCAAAGATTTAGACACATTGACAAAAGAAGTTGCAGCCCTCCAAGATGTAAGAAATACAGTAGAATCCCTCAGTAACAGAATGGAGCAGGCAGAAGAAAGGATTTCTGATGTTGAAGACAAAGCCTTTGAACACTTCCAAATGCTCAAAGAGGAAGAGAGTGGAGAGCAAAAACGGATCACTCTCTCAGAGAGCTCTGGGATAATGCGAAGAAAACCAATATTCACCTTACAGGGATCCCTGAAGGCGACAAAGTAGCTTCACAAGGCACAGAGGCTCTTCTTCATGAGATTATAAAAGAGAACTTTCCAGAAATGCGAAGAGATTCTGAAATTCAGATAGCAGACAGTTTCAGAACCCCAACATGACTCAACCCAAATAAGACATCCCCAGGCACATCATAATTAACTTCACTAAAGTTAATATGAAGGAGAAAATTCTGAAAGCAGCCAGATGTAAAAAAACCATAACTTACAAGGAGAAGAATATAAGAATGACTATATATCTCTCTACTGAAACTTTTCAAGCTAGAAAAGGGTGGTCATTGACTGTTAATCTCCTAAAACAAAATAATTTTCAACCCAGGATCCTGTATCTAGCTAAACTGAGTTTCATTTATGATAGAGAAATTAAATACTTCAATGACATTCACATGTTGAAAAAATTTGCCATAACCAAACCAGCTCTCCAGGATATCTTCAGACTTATCCTCCATAATCACCAGTGTAATTCTCCACTACAAAAGTAAATTCACTTTGAAACTTGTGATCAAATTCCATCTTCCACAATGGCAAAAGGATTAAAAATATCCACTGGTCTCTGAAAAAAGTCGATACCCAAAATTCTACCAGGCCTATCAACATTCTCAATTAACCTGAATGGCTTAAATTGCCCTCTAAAGAGGCACAGGCTGGCTGACTGGATACAAAAACTCAGGCCAGATATCTTCTGCATACAAGAATCTCATCTTATCTTAAAAGATAAATACAGACTCAGGGTGAAGGGATGGTCATCTATATTCCAGGCAAATGGAAAGCAGAAAAAAGCAGGTGTTGCAATTTTGTTTGCAGATACAATAGGCTTTAAACCAACAAAAGTAAAGAAAGATAAGGATGGTCATTTCATATTTGTTAAGTGTAAGACTCAATATGATGAGATTTCAATTATTAATATTTATTCACCCAACCAAAATGCCCCTCAATTTATAAAAGAAACTCTAACAGACATGAGCAACTTGATTTCCTCTAGCTCCATAGTAATTGGAGAGTTTAACACCCCTTTATCAGTGTTGGATAGATCCTCCAATAAGAAGCTAAGCAAAAAAATCTTAGATTTAAACTTAACCATCCAACATTTGGATTTAACAGACATCTACAGAACATTTCATCCTAACAAACTGAATACACATTCTTCTCATCATCCCACGGAACATACTCCAAAATTGATGACATCTTAGGTCATAAATCTAACCTCATCAAATTTAAAAGAATAGAAATTATTCCTTGCATCTTCTCAGACCATCAAAGTGGAACTCAGTAACAACAGGAATCTTCATACTCATACAAAAACATGCAGCCCTAAAGAAAAGTGGAGACTTCACCTCTTTCATGCTTACATGGATGGAGCTGGAAAATATTCTTCTTAGCAAAGTATCCCAAGAATGGAAGAAAAAGTATCCAATACTTTTGTATACTTTTTCTCAGCCCTACTATGAAACTAATTTATAGCTTTTATATGAAAGATGTAACCCAATTACAGCACAAAAACATGGCAAAAGGGGCAAGGGAGGGGAGAGGTAGGGGAGGATGGGCAGAAGGAGAATAATTGGTGGGTCCAAACTTACGGTGCATCTTAGAAGGGTGCAGGTGAAACTTACTAAATGTAGAGTATAAATGTCTGCACACAATAACAAAGAAAATGCCATGAAAGCTATGTCAACCAATTTGATGAAAATATTTCAAATTGTATATAAACCAGCACATTTTACCCCATGATTTCATTTATGTACACAACCATGATTTAATTTAAAAAAAAAAGAAAGAAAACAAAAAATAACCAGAAAGAACTAATGGTGATCCACTCTGTCTTAGTTGTTTGTGCAAACAATTGGTTATTTTGAACATCTACTTTTCTTCTTAAAGTGTGGAATTTTGTCACATTCTGGGTAAAGGATACTTGTGGTAGGCAGAATATGGGGCCCCAAAATGTCCATTCTAACCTCTAGAGTCTCTGAATTTGTGGGCAAATGGCACATGGCAAATGGGACCTAGGTTGCAGATGAAATTAAGGATGCTCATCAGCTTCCCTTAAAATAGGAGGAGAAACTTGCATCATTTTATTAGGAGGGCCCAATAAAATCTAAAGAGTCAGAGAAAGATGTAACCATGAAAAAAAAAGCACAGAGGTGGGCTATTCTGATGGAGGAAGAGGCAGGTGACCTCTAGAAGCTGGAAAAAACAAAGAAACAGATTCTCCCCTACAGCCTTCAGAGGGGACACAGCCCTGCTGACACCTCAGTCTCTGTTTAGTGAGATCTGAGTCAGAGTTCCAACATGCAGAATTGTAAGATTTGCATTTTATGAACTACTGAAATTTATACGAGCTGCCAATAAAAACCCTGGGTACTGAGTTTCTAGTGGACTTTCCTGGTTAGAAATATCTCACACATATTACTCCATTTTTTGTTTCTGGAGAAAGATGCACGCTCAGGTTCTTCCCATCGGAAGAAAAGTGCATGGGAAAGCTGCGTATGAATTCTTACAGGCTCTGCCTGTATTTCTGCTTTAGGATCTGACTGTGTGTCCTTCCCATACCCCGCTAATAAATCTTAGCCATGAGTAAACCTATATGCTTAGTCCCATTCAACTGAATCTCCGAACATGGTGGGTGGTCTTGGGCACACCAATCCAACATTTCTATTATTAGTATTATCACTATCTCTATTCACTAACAGCATATTCCCTTCCTAGCCCTTTAGCCAAGCCATTCATTAATTATTCAAGAACAATATGGGAATCTGTCTTGTGATAAGCACTTTCTTAGCCCTTTTAGCCCAAGATAATAAGCTGACTTCTCGTTCCACAGGAAATATTATAAATTGAAAATTGTGAATAAGGATAATGGGCCTGAAATTCCAAATTGTAATGGAATGGCAATAGCTGCCATTTAAAATAGGTTCCTCTGATCCTCCTATTCACCTATTAAGACGGCTACATTTATTTTATATTAGTTCTTCCAAATACTTATATAATTTAACAATACACATACATACAAATGATGGCTAAGAATGTATATGCCTCCAAAACTTGATATTTAATTAAAATGTTTATTGCTAATAAAGAAAATACATTAATCAAATTAGCCTTCATTCAACCATTAATAAATAACCAAAACTATTTTTTTAATTTTTTTTATTAAATCATAAACACATAGATCATGTATACATTAATGCATTTGTGGGGTACAATGTGCTGATTTAATATAGAATTAGGAATGCTTACATCACACTAGCTAACATATACCTCATCTCATTTATTTAGTTATTGTGTTGACATTTATACTCTATACTAATAGATCTGACATGTACCCTTGCATTATGCACCATGGTGTGATCCCCCACCATTCACCCTCCCTAGATCTGACCTCCCCCTTCCTTTCCCATTCCCTCCTCCTCCCTCCTTCATCTTGGGCTATAGTTGTGATCTATTCTTCATATGAAAGTGTGAGTGATTGTAAATTGGTTTCATAATAGTACTGAGTACATGGGATTTTTTTTCCCATTCTTGAGATACTTTACTAAGTAGGATATGTTCCAGCTCCATCCATGTAAATGTAAAAGAGGTAAAGTCTCCATCTTTTTTTAAGGCTGCATAATATTCCATGGTATACATATACCACAATTTATTAATCCATTCATGAGTCGATGGGCACTTGGGCTTCTTCCATGACTTGGCTATTATGAATTGAGCTGCATGGGCAAGGGACTTGAACAGAAGCTTCTCTGAAGAAGATAGGCGCATGGCCTATAGACACATGAAAAAATGCTCATCATCTTTAATCATCAGAGAAATGCAAATCAAAACCACTTTGAGTATTATCAAACTCCTGTAAGACTGGCTTACATAACAAAATCCCACAACTATAGATATTGGCGTGGATGTGGAGAAAAGGGAACACTTCCGCACTGCTGGTGGGAGTGCAAGCTAATATGTCCCTTTTGGAAAGAAATATGGCAAATACTCAGGGATCTAAAAGTAGACCAAAACTATTTTTGATGTTTTCCTTCTATTCTGAATAATAAGAGTACTAAAATAGCAGGGTATAATATTTAAATAAGCCCATAAACCTAATCTGAAACACTTTCGGACAGATGTGTTCCAAAATTCAAAAATTTTCAGATTCTATAAATGTATAGTTATCATGTGATATGTAACGATCTCTGCAGAACCTGGCACCTCATAATCAAACACTCTGATATCTCTCCAGCAAAACTCACAAGTAGTCACACTGGTAGGAGAAATCTTAGATCATAAGAACACTCTACAACAGTTCAGCTCAGGTGCTGTCACTAAATAAGTGCCTAGTAAACTTCCATTTTGTAGCACTTACTTGATTTCAAAATTGTGGATAAGGATAATGGGCCTGAAATTTCAAACTGTAATGGGAACAGCTGCCATTTACATAAAGGTCACCACAAGGTGATAACCAGGATGTTGTAGTTTATTTATCCTTCCAACCCTTCAGGGAAGCTCACTCAGCCAACAGCGGCGGTACCAGAACTTACAGCCAGGTGGCGCTAGTTTGCCATGCTGCTCCACTCCCAACATTTTACTGTGTTTTAAGGAAGGTGAAACGGTGGAGTGGGGTGTTTTAATGCCAGAATAATACAGGGCTACAAATGTTTTGGTTACCTGGATTACTTATGCAATGCTTGAGACAAAGTTATAAGTGTCTCCATCATGAATTTTACCCATTAGGTAGGTTTTTAATCCATCTCCTAGGCCATGGTTAGGAGTGGGATTTGGGTCTATTTTTTTTTTTTTGAGACAGAGCCTCAAGTTGTCACCCTGGATAGAGTGCTGTAGCATCACAGCTCACAGCAACCTCCAATGCCTGGGCTCAAGCGAGTCTCCTGCCTCCGCCTCCCAGGTAGCTGGGACTACAGGCGCCCGCCACAACGCCCGGCCATTTTTTGGTTGCAGCCGTCATTGTTGTTTGGCTGCCCGGGCTGGATTCGAACCCGCCAGCTCAGGTGTACGTGGCTGGTGCCTTAGCCCGTTGAGCCACAGGCGCCGAGCCGGGATTTGGTTCTATTTTCTTCATCAAAACAATTTGATCATAGGGGCAAATTGATCTTGTTTACTTTTTTTGGTTTGTTTTTTGCAGTTTTTGGATGGGGCCGGGTTTGAACCCGCCACCTCTGGTATATGGGGCTGGCACCCTACTCCTTGAGCCACAGGCACCGCCCAGATCTTGTTTACTTTTATAGAAAATTATAATGTGAATTACAAAATCAAACAGCTGCACAACATTAAGGTGAGCAAGGTACAGAATAATAGAAATTTGTCCATACAGGGAAAAAGCCACGATGAAATCAGAAGACCTGAAAGCTCACCTCAATTTCTTCAGTTTCCTTTATTCAGAGGGAGTTCTGGCAAATCACATAAGGTTTCTGCCTCTTTGTTTCCATCTCTGTTAAAATTATTTCTAATAACAAAGTCTTTAAATCTTCCTTAAGATTTGTCTAGTTTTCGGTGTTATCTCTACATGTTTCAGAAAGAAACAATAAACTGTTTTAAGTTCACCCTGACCTCATCTACCCCGTCCTCTCCTGGGGTGATCACTTTTATTTTATAAGCACTATCTCAGCCCCGAGAAAATACCTCAGGCTAGGTAATTCAAAGATAGCATAAATTTATTACTCATAGTTCTGGAGACTGGGAAGTCAAAGATCAAGGCCCCAGCAAGTTCAGTGTCTGGTGAGGTCTTACTCTGCTTCACAGCTGGTGCCCTTGAGCTACACCCTCACAGGGTGGTGGGGGCCACTAGGCTCCCTTAGGCCTCTTCTTAAGGTACTAATCCCACTCCCGAGGGCTCCAGTCTCATCACCTAGCCACCTCTCGGAAGGCCCCTCCTCTTAACACCCTCACGTTGGGAATTAGGTTTCAACATAGTAATTTTTCAGGGACACAAATATTTAGACCAGAGCACATGCCTTCGCATTGTCTTATGCAACTATAAGCTTTATTAAAAATAGAAAATTTTAACATAAACATTATAACCTAATCATTTGTACCCTCATATTAATCTGAAATTTAAAAAATGAATGACTATTCCCCTTTGACCCCACAGAAGGTGGCATTTCTTCCACTCCCTTCCACACTGTGATCTTCCTCACAGGCAGATCTTGTGCATACATAGCTCCCTGCATCTGCTCTCACTCCTTCTCATGACTGCCTTGTCACCATGGCAGGGATGACCCCCATTTATTCATATCTATGCTGACCGCTTGTGTTGTTTCTAATCATTTGCTACTGGAAATAATGCTGCAAAGGATTGAACTTGAACCTTCATCCATCTCACACACCAAAGTAGACTGGAATTGGAATTACTACTTCCTACTGTTTCATGCACACACACATTCCTTTACTGAAGGTTGCTGATGTTCTGTTCCTTCCGCTCAAACCATCATCAATGCAACAGTTTATTCAACCAAATATAGCACTTATTTTTGACTCATTCTGCACACGAATAACTAAAACACCCGAGTCTTTTTCATATGAACTGCTGTTACATTGACTTTGTTGTAAAGTTTGTTTATTCACCCATTCATTCAACAGCAATATGTTAAGTGGCTATGATATATGAATATGCATTTTATAGTTTACCCTTTGTCAGTTGTCATTTCTTGCTGCTGACAAGAACACTGCCTATAACAGTCTTCCCTTTTCTAATTTACTTATTAGCAGTGGAATAAAAATGAGCACATCACCAAATACCATAAATAATGATGAGTGAAATTAAAGTTGGTAACTCTGAGTGTGGGCACCAGGGCTGATGCTGTGCTCAAAGTTTGCCAATTAAGGCTTGCACCAGCCATGTATGAGGGTGTCTCTTTCAAAAAGAGTGTTACTGGGTGGTACCTATGGCTCAAAGGAGTAGGATGCCGGCTCCATATACCAGGTGTGGCGGGTTCAAACCCCAGCCCTGGCCAAAAACTGCAAAAAAAGAAAAAGAGTGTAACCAAAATTTTAGATTTTGTCAATCTTGGAAGTGAAAAATACTTTCTCAATTTAGATTTAATGTTCATTTCTGTCATCATCAGTGAAATGTGATTTTTAAAATATGTTTAGAATCACTTATAATTCCTTTTCTTATATGTCTCAGCTCCAATAGCAGAGACAATTGTCTCAAAATGTACTCTTCTAAATCTTTTTTATAATTTTAATTTTATGCATTTTAGTTCGCAAGATGGAAAATGATACACAATGGTTCTTTCACAGATCTGCTTTCCCCAGATGCAGACAGTATTGCCTGGCTAATAATGTACATAGCATCTTATGATTTGTTAGTTTTTCTCCAATCCTGGCTTTTATGAAGAATGCAAGTGATTGTTACATGTACTTTTTAAAATTATGGTAAAATACACACAATAGAATTTCCCATCTTAACCATTATTAAGCCTGAAGTTTAATTAATAAGTACATTCACATTGTTGCGACACCATTACTGTCCCTCTCTAGAACATTGTTCACCTGTTCTCACGCTGAAATCCTGCACCCACTAAACACTAACTCCCTGTACCTGCTCCCTCAGCTCCTGGCAGCCACCCTTCTATTTTCCATCTCTATGAATTTGGCTATTATAGGTACCTTACATTAATGGAGCCATACAGCATTTGTCTGCGAGTGATGGGCTTATTTCACTTAGCATAATGTCCTCAAGTTTCATCTATGTGGTAGCGTGTCAGGTTTGAAGTTGAATCACTCCACCGTTGAGTACACACCACATTTTGTTTACCCATTCATACAGTGATGGACACTGGGGTTGCTTCCCCCTTTTGGCTATTGAGAATAATGCTGCTATGAAAACAGGAGCACAAATATCTCTGCTTTCAAATCAAGAGGTGGGATTGCTAGATGATGTAGTAATTCTACTTTTAATGTTTGGGGAGCCACCATAGTGTTTATAGTTTATCTGGCATGAGTACTCTCATTTAATCTTACATCATCCTCATTTCTTAAATGAGAAAACTGAGGGGAAGAGAAGTTAAATGACTACACAGCTAACAGGCCCTAGAGCCGAATCCCCACCCGGACTTCCAACTGCACAGGAAGGAAGCCCAACAGGAGGAGCCATGGGGGAGCCCCACCTGCCAGGTACTGGCCCGCCCACTAGGCTGGGAAAAACAAATGAAATGCAAATAGCATGTTTTCTGAAATATAAAACCTGTAGGGATGTTAACACATTCATTTTTCTGCTTTTAAATTTTATTCAGTTCAAATGTTTATTTTATCTTATGAATTCATAATCAAACACTGACTTCATCACAATAATTCTTCATTTTCTCATCCCAGCAGGATTTAAAAGCTTCTAGCAAATGGATTTTTTCTGACACTCAGATTTCTTTTCACACAGTAGCTTCTTGGCGCAGTGGTAAGCGTTCATTTGCTGGGGGCTCCCAGGCCTGGGTTTGCCCTCAACATCATTTATGACTTTGGCCAACTCACCTGTGCTACTAGCCTCAAACTTTACTTTGTAACAAGGATTACCATTTCTGAACTCTTATGTCTGTCTGAAGCGTGGGCTAGGCCCAAATCTCTTTTCAGCTTTATCTTCTACAATCAACTCCACCCCAAAAGTTTTCATGTTCTAGGTCTTAATATTGTCATTTTACTCATAGGCTGTTTAAAACACCATTCTCATCACAAGTTCAAGTTTGGAAGCTGCACTCAGTGATATAGAAGAGTTCCCTCAATTAAAATTTCATTAACTCTGCTGTGATAGCAAGAATATTCTCTTTAAATTAAAATCTGAAGTTTCAGACAAATGTTATCTTCATTCCACCTGCACAGAAACATTTCTCTCCCAGACCTGTCTGGGCCGCCTGGGGTCTTCATACACATCTCTTCTATGCCCCCTGCTGGCTAAGCGTGAAAGTGTATTGTAGCCTTTCTGTTGCCATGTCTTTATTCATACGTTTAACCAGTAGCAGGCAATGCATTTTATATAGAGAAACTTGCCAAGCTTGCCAAATATAACCAAGGATTATATACCTTACCTACAATCCTCAAGATTCCTGTGTCACAGGAGGATACTATTGACCATTCACATCATCCCATAAACATACCAAAGTATGATTAAAACTAAGAAGCAGTGACTCCTGCTTCCAGGAAGGTGGAGTAGGTATAAGTTCCCCTATTACTTCCACTAAGTACCACTAAGACCACTGGACATTACCTATGAGCAAACAAAAGGAGACCCTGAAATGTGCAGAGCAGAGGGCAGACAAGGCTAGAAGTTAAGGTTCTCGACACCAATAGAACAGCATAATGGTGAGGGCCCTGGGTTTTCTCTCTGCCTCACATATACCAGACTTGAAGCTGAAGGAGCCAGAAACCCAGATACACAAATGGGTACAGATCAAAAAAGTCCAACAGAAGTCGTCTGTCTTATGCCAAAGGAATAAGAAAGATAGGAAATGTTTAGGCCAGAGGCAGGGAACCTTTCTGTATTTATAGGAAGGCCACATTAATTTCGCTGTAATCAAGTAAGGACCCATTCAAGAAAATTCAATTAGATTTACCTTAAAATGTACATTATTTTGTGAAAATCTAACTACTATGTACTCAATAATTTCAAAGAATAAAAACCATTTGCTAATACATTGTGTCTGCTTTTTCCTGAAAAGCATTTGAATATTTGGTTGCAGCATGGAGCTCAGCAGTTTCAGATGATCCTCAACCAATCATTTGTGGCCTTAAAGGCATCTTGATTTGGATTAGGTTGGAGAATCCACCAGCAATAAGATCCACAGCAATAAGTGGTTGAAAAGTAAGAAAGCATTTGGGGGGCATGTTGTCGAAGGTGTGGGTATTCTACTGGATTTTTCCATATTTCAGTTGAATCTTTCTTAGTATCAAACAATGACTTTGGAATGTCATCTACTGAAAGCTAAATCAATCCCATTTGTAGTTCTTTAGCTGCCTTTGTGATAGCGACTGAGGCTGATATGCTAATTTGAGTGTGATGTCATGATTCTCAAAGTCAGTGGATCTTTCATTGTATTCTCCCATTAATAGGCCTATAACAGCTGCATTTTCTTCAAATGATTTGCGTATATATCGTCCTGCTCACCAGTGACCTTTGCTAAAGAAATTATTCATCAGAAATTTCCTTTAGAAGAAGTACTTTTTAAAAAGAGAGCTTTAAAAAAATGCTTGGATTTTTTTTTTTTTTACCACATATCATATATAGACTTAGTTTTAATATATAGACTTATTTTTACCTTGCAAAGAAACATTCGAGTCATTCTGATTTGACATGACAAATCAAATCTTTGCTTTTGCTTTTCATCTTTTCATAGCTGCAATACAACCTTTCACACCTCTCCCTCTAATTTTTTTTTATTTTTTAATAATTTTATTGAATCATAATTATGTACATTGGTGCAATCACAGGGCATCTCCCTCTAATTTATTTGTAGTCCCAAAGAGTGTTATAATGCTGATGAGCACTGAATTTCTTTAATGTTGATACTGCAGTATCGCAAAGCAAGGCAAGCTATATGATTCCATGTATGTAGCAATCTTGAAATGGTAAAAGGATAGAAATGGAAAACAGTGGTGGCCAGAGGTTCAGCAGGGAATGGGAGTGAAGTACAAGAGGGCGTGGCCGTGGGAGGGCAGCCCCCGGGATGCTGTTGGTGATGGAACATCAAGTACCTTGATTGTGTCACAATCAATACCCTAGCCTGATACTATCTGTAGTTTTGCCACACAAAACCCGTGGGAAACCTAGATAAAGGGTATATCTCTCTCTATAATTTCTTATAAGTGCATGTGAATCATCAATTGCCTCAAAATAAAACAATTTAATTAAAAAGTCAAATGGAGGGGCGGTGCCTGTGGCTCAAAGGAGTAGGGTGCTAGCCCCATATACCAGAGGTGGCGGGTTCAAACCCAGCCCTGGCCAAAAACTGCAAAAAAATGATAATGATAAAAAATAAATAAAATTAAAAGTCAACCGTAGATAATCTAAAAGCAATTATTTCCCAACCTTTTTTAACCCGCCATCAAGACCAAGCATTTCCAAGTCTGTCCTGTTGAGTCTCCCTCCTGGGCCTGCCCCTCCTGTTCTCCCTGGACCCCCCAGATGCTCAACTTCTTCACTCATCTGTTCCCACTCAACAGCTCTCTTCATTTTGAGGTCACCATGCTCTTTTTGAAGATCTACCCAAATTGGTCTCCAAGGTGGGACACTAGCCTTCGGATTCAGCCTCCCTCTTCTTACTACTGTGGCTCACTCTGCTATCACGGGCTGGAGAAAAGGCACTTATGCACCTGTGGACACTGGGACGTGGCACCTTGTACATTGGGGTCACCGGTGCCAATTCCCTAGAACACTTTGTTAACAGAAATGAACCTTTACGAGGAGACATTTAAGGCAGGAAAAAAAGAGAAATGAAGAATATTCAGAGTGTGTAGGACAGACAATTTTATCTGAGGACCTTCCCTACTGCCCTATAAAACATACTTCTTAAAAATATTTGATCATAGAAAAATAGAATCCAGTTCTTGGAAGATACACCTTAAATTCAGAGAGAGACTGCCACAGCAGTCAGGAGCTGCATGTTTCATTGCAGAAGCAATAGTTTCATTGCACATTAAGCAGATTTCTACAGACAGAACCTGTTCTTCCATAAAATTTGCTTAGATAATATTAATAAACAATGTTTTGTTTTAAAGACCCTAGCAAAGTTCTTGTGATGTATTTTATTTAAAGAGTATGATAATGGAACTCAATCATCATTTTATCTGCGATTCAAGTTTCTGGATGATCTCTGGGTTTTGCTGGGTTGTTTTCCATCTCAGTTCTCAATTTGGACAAATCACATTTGGTTCTATAAGCCAAGATCATAAGGCCACTTAAACACAAATAGTTAACTGATTTCTCTCTCTTGGTGCTCTTGCAACAGAAAACACAAGTTTAATTTGGCTAAAATATTCATGAGAAAGTGTTCTTTATCCAAAGTCTAGAGGCTGCACTATTTCACGAGGATATCTCAGGCCCAGGAGGCCCAGCCAAGGACAGGCTGTGCACCTGCCCACAGCTCTAGTGATTGGCACAGGGCGCCCAGTTAACCCCTTCTGGAAGAGCCCTACCTCGCACATGTTGATGCAGGCCTGGGCAGGGACTGACTTCTTTCCCACGTCCACATCACAATTGGGATTATTTAAAATGACAGCAAGTTCTGTCCCTTCTAGAGCCTCATCATCAGCTGAGGGCGGAGGTATGTGGAGCGTGCTGGGAAGCTGCCTCCCCCAGACCTGTAGTCTGCCTCTCACCTCCGTGCTGACCTACAATAAATGTTCTTTTACATAAAAGGAATTCTGCATATATTTTTAAGTTTTAGAACAATTTTAAGCACTGAAAGTTTTAACAATGGACACTGAACCCAAAGATCACATAGGCATATAATTATTCTGGCTGGGACGCCCTGAAATAAACTACTATTATAATAGAGTAACTGTCCTCAGCAAGGGTTATGCCGGTGCCCAGCTAGAAATCCGACAGCACCAGGAGGCAGCAACCCAGTGAAGAGCTGGGGTTTCTGAGGGCTTCACCCCACCCTGCACAATGTGGGCTGAGTGAGCTCATCTCTCCACAGTTGGCTGTTCCGTCACCAAAACGGGGTGGGATTCAGGGATGACTGGTAATTGTAGCAAATACCTGCCCCAGAAGACGGCCCCAAATTGGCAGATGGCGTCTGAGCCGTCTAAAGGCCGCACACGGAAGTCTTTCTCCTCTACACTAGCCCGGCAGACACCAGGAGAGGGAAGCACCGACCGAGGGGCTCCTGTTCTGCCCCTGTCCACTTCCCAGAACTCAGACGCCGCTGCCTTTCCTCTGTCTGGCTTCTTCACGTCCCTCTCGGGCTCACTGCCCTTTACACTCCTGACGATGGCGAGTGGAACTGCCTGGAGATAAAGAACGATACGCCAGGCAAGGAGGGATGCCCACAGCCGGGCATCCACCTGTGACATGCACATCCTTTCTGGGCACCCCGGGAAAGGCTGAAACAGCATTCACCATCGTACGCTCTCTGGACCGTGTGTCTGTCACCTGCCATCCCTCCCCTCCAGTGCCAGGGACAGCAGCTGAATGATGTAGCAACCTGCAGTGTGTTTAAATACTGTCTATCTGTGCAGAATGTAGCTTAAACAAACACACACTTTTCAAAACTATACCTAAGGAGCAACTGATTCTCAATAAGCCTAGAAATCACATGCTTAAAAAATTTCAAAAAATTTTTTGACTTCACAAAAGACTTGCTGAATCCAAAGCTTTTGTGAACATAATGAGAGGCTTTAAAAATCTTTTTCAGGTGGCACCTGTAGCTCAGTGGTAGGATGCCGTCCACGTACATCCAAGCTGGCGGGTTTGAACCCGACCTGGGTCAGCTAAATGACACTGACAACTGCAACAACAACAAAAAAATTAGGCACCATGGCGGGGGCCTACAGTCCCAGCTACTTGGGAGGCTGAGGCAAGAGAATCGCTACAGCCCAAGAGTTTGAGGTTGCTGTGAGCTGTGACGCCACAGCACTTTACCGAGGGCAAGAAAGTGATACTCTGTCTCAAAAACAAACAAACAAAAAAATCTTTTTCCAGAGGTCTTTTTTTCCTGGGCCTGGCATGGCCAGGGGGACATGTTTTATTTATTAAGAAATAGATTATTAGAAGGTGTTTAAGAGAAAAGCTTTATTTAGTTAAAAGAAATTGATTGATACTACTAACTCAGAATACATTGCTTGTTTCGAGTCATTAACATGTATTAAAAGGGTGCACACTCTCCTGCTACCCTCAGGATGTGCCCTCTCCAAGAAACGAGCTCATGAAAACCCAGGGTCTAAGTCATTCTTCAGAGTTTGGCTTGATGTAAAGACCTGAGAAGACTTTGCTTGGATTTAGAGGGGAAACTATCTCTGCCAGGGAGAACCGAGTGACTGACGTTTCCTTTTCCTGAACAAGGATCTCCACTGTCCTTTTTGTCCCCAGTGTCTGGCAGGCCTCTGTGGAGAGATCATCGTGTCATTCCCCAACTCTATCCTCGTTCACTTCTCAGCTCTGAAGACAACATCTTTCCCGCCATCTATACAGTGGAACAAGGCAAGCACGTGGGAAATGTCTGCTGCCCGTGGTGGCTCTGGGCCCTCAGAGAGGCAAGAGCTGTGCAGAAGCGAGGGGACCCCCAGCAGCGGGTTCCCTTGCTCGTGCTGTCCTGTCTGATGAGAGCAGAGATCAGTTCTCTCGGTGATTGGCGTGACGCTGGTTTACTCATGACCATGGGGCTGCAGTGAGGGCCATGCTCCACCCTTCCCTTCAAGAAGATGGGAAAGCAAATTAGAGGACCGGTCCGGGATACCCAAGATAAATCTTAACGCAATGTCATAAAGAAAGCAACGAGGAAACCAAAAAGATGAAGTTATCAATCCAACAATTCATGACATTTTCTTATTAGAGTGTGAACCTCTGATGTGCAACCAAGTGGGCTGCACAGGACTGAAAAAAAAAAAGAGAGAAGTTCTGTCTGGGTGTGGTGGCTCACACCAGTCATCCTAGCACTTTGGGAGGCCAAGGTGGCCTCCTTGAAGCCAGGAGTTCAAGACCAGACAGGGCAGCACAGCAGGATCCTATTGCCACAATACTTTTTTTCATTAGCCAGATGTGGTGGGGCACACCTGTAGGCCCAGCTACTTGGGAGCCTGAGGCAGGAGGATCACTTGAGCCTGGGAGTTTGAGGCTGCAGTGAGCTATGATCATGCCACTGCATTTCAGCCTGGGCAACAGAGTGAGACTCTGTCTCTAAAAAAAAGAACAAGAAAAGACAGAGAGAGAGCTCCTTTAGAAGGCAGGAAAATAAAATGAGGTCAGGCTTCTCATCAAAATGAAGGAAAACAGAGCAACTCTTCCAAATTCTGATGGAAAATGACTTTCAACCTAGAATTTTCTATCCCACAAATATAAGTCAAATGTTTGAGAATACAATAAAGATATTTTAGAAACAAAAGTCCAAAAATTTACTCCTATGTACTTTCTTGGACAATGACCTAAAGGTACATTCTATCAAAACATGGCAGCTCCCTGAGAAGGGGCGCAGACGGGATCCGGGGAGGAGGGGATCCAACCCCAGAGACCAAGACAGGAGGCCGCCCGCCAACAGCAGCCAGGAGAGCAGCCGTCCTTCAGCCTGCAGAGCCCTGGGCTGGGGAGGACAGAACTCCACGGCCAACTGCACGGAATTCCTTTCTCCCAGTGTTCTGTCTATAACAGTTCTATCATCCTCAAGGAGATGAAGATGACTGATTCACCTAAGAAAGGACAAGTCAACACCACATTTTAAAAAGTTATTAATGTTTCAAAATACTATTTTACTTCAAAGGCTTATCCAAAGTCTGTCCCACCCCTTCTCTGAGCCTTTACAACAGTCCCACCTAAAAGGAGGGGTCTCTGCCCAGGAACTCCCCTGCACCGCCTTCGGCTCTAGGACCACTCAAGGCCTCCGCCATTCAGAGCACTCTGCACATAACAGAGTCTCAATTTTAGAATTCATCAGTATTATTTTGGCTTAATTCTTCAGTCAACTCGTAGACTCTTTTCATATCCTTTTCCAATCAATACACTCTCCTCAGCTGGCTGGCCTCCTCTTGTTTAACTGCCATTTCACACACTGTAGATCAAGATCCAAAACTTTGATCTTGGGACTGTTCTGGGAAATGTTCTTGAGACTCATAACAAAAACAGCCTTTGGGAGGAAAATTGAAACACTGGGTCAGGAGTCACATCTTTTTTACATAACAGTTAGAGGCAGACATAGTCTTTGATTAATAGAAACACTCGATTTTTCCATTGTGTGTGCTGACATAGAAACTGAGGCACACAGGTACTTCCCCTTAGTAACACGTCTTCCGACCTAAGTCTTTGAAGCTTACGCCGAAGGGTAGCTGTGGGCAGTGCTGGGCTTCTGGATTCTAAAATGCTGCTAAGTAAAACCAGTACAGCCGGCCAAATTCCACCCAGGGTATGGCAGCACAGGAGGACACGTTTTTCATACACAACCAGAAAAAAAGGCCCATGTAGTCCTAAAAATATACAAATCTGACAAGAGGACAGAAAGATCATTCCTGATGGCAAATGAGGCAAATTATCCAGAAGAAAGGCGGCCTTAACTAAGCCGGGCACAGAGGGAAGGGGAGGTGGTACCACTGGGCTCGAGTCATCATTTTCAAAGAACAAACATCTGGCCATGAGGGACAAGTGTCAGGAAGATGAGCACATTTTGAGGATCTTTCAGGAGATAGAAGGTAGAGATGTCTCCCTGGTAACAAGGAAAAGGACGTTCGCTGAATGTGAGGTATTGCTGTTTCATTCTGGCAAGCTGCCTTCTCGGGGACCAGGAGATGGGACACACGCATTTCTTAAGAGCCTATAGTACACAAGTCCCCAGTCTCCCACAAGCCTGGGGGTAAACCCCGGGTAAAAATAAGAGCCATCATCCATCAAAAGTTTAGAAGCTTCAACACGGGGCTCAGCACTCGAGAAGTCATACAAAGAACCGACTGAGCGTCAGACTTCCAGGATGAGGCAGGTCTGAGCCCAAATGTCATTTCCATCGCTGGCCAGCAGTAGGACTTAGGGGAAGTTACTTGGCCTGTTTACACCTCAGTCTTCTACCTGTAAAATAAATATTTTAATAACAGCTACTTCACAGATTGTTTTGAGAGTCCCATTTAAAATGGGAGGTAAAGCACTCAATTCTGAGAACATAGCAAGGGCTCACGGCCTGTTGGCTGTATCAGGTAGACACGGGGTCCCCCTGGTTCTGCACACTCAGCCATACAGGATAACTGGGTGCATGCACAGGGACATCGTCCAGGAGGCGGAGAGCCCTATACCAAAATGTCCTGGCGTGAACTCCAGCAGAGGATGTGAGGCAAGCACATAAGTAGCTGGAATGCCTGCAAATCAGGGTAGGGGTGATGTCAGATTCCTTTTGTGGAACAAAAAGTTCCACAAAATGGTACAAACAATGGCTAAGCTTACAGCTGGGAGGAATTGCCTGAAGAAGACATCAGCTTGGCTGTAAGCTGGAGGCATGGAGAGCTAAGGTCAACTAGGCAGTTTGGGACAGAAAATGTAAAAGCGGCTTTCAGAGCTGACCTAAGTCCATGTCTGAGATAGTAATAAATTAGAATTTTGTGTTGAAGATGGGAGGGGTTAGGTAATAAGGTGTGAGAATTTTGGAGGACTGACTCAGACATCCGCATTCTGCCAGGAAGGGGTTCAGCTGCAGCAGATAAAATACAGCAGTAGGCTGCAGTCTCTACTCAGCAGTGAGTCACATTACAGGCTCAGTGCGGTCCCAAACCCCACCGAAACTCTACACTGCCCTTGCACTGATTCTGACCTCTGTATGTCAACCAGACTCAGTCTGCTTTGACCTCAGGACACCTGCAGGGGGCTGTGGCAACCAGTCCAGCTAGAGCCCCCTCTGGAAGCTACCCTTCAACCTCCTCCCATCAACAATGCCCTTTCCAGATGTGCTGGGTTAACCCCTGCTAATGCCAGCCCCCATCCCAGGCGAGCTCACTGTACTGTATCTTATGCAGGTTCGCACTGGCTCATCCTCATGGCTTCTAAGGCTGGGACAGACCCTAAAGCAATCACAGTCCATACAGGGAAAAGTGTACCACTAAACACTATGGGTCTATTGAAGTCCAGGTTCCACTGCTGTCCTCAAGGGCACCTTGCCAGAGGACATCAGCCTTGGAGAGTTTAAGGAAAGGCCTAGGGAGGCCATAGCTGTCCTAATGCCTAGTCACACACCAAATAGCCACCCGGTCCTCACCAGAGACAGATAGCAGCTGCAAATGCGAGTCTAGGTTTTGCCAAGTGGCCTCTTCCGGAGGAGAAGAAACAAATAAGTAGAAAATTGACGAAGCTGGACGAGGGGTGAGATATTCCACGTAAGAGAACCCAAGAAACTGCAAATAAAGCACAGGAAACAGCACAGAGAGAACCAGTGAAAGCTGGAAGAGAACAAAAGCAGCCCACCTATATGATGGTCCTGGGAGCCGAGGAGAGTGCAGGGAGAAAGCTGCCTACCATTTCATCCTGCAACCCCATTCCTACGTGTCCACCTCAAAGAAAAAAGACATCTTCCCATAAGAACATTTGCACTCAAATGTTTATAATTTACAATCACAGAGGTGAGGCAACAACCCAGGTGCCCATCAAGCCATGAATGGATTAATAAACTAGGGACAGGTATACCATGGAATACTATTCAGCCGTAAAAAGATGGAGATTTTGTATTTCTCTTAACACCCTGGACGGCTTTGGGGAATATTCTCCTAAGCAAAGTATCACAAGAATGGAAAAATAAACATCAACATGTAGTAAGTACCAATTTCAACTAGTGGATTAACAACTACATGCTCACCTGAGAGAAAAAACGAATTAAATTCAAAAGTGGGAGAGGGGTTGGGTAAGTTCCCTCCCAGCAGGCACTCTGCATGGGTATATGGCGCCCCCTCTGGGTGAACAGCACAACTGCAATTCAGAAAGTAATGCATGTAAACTAATCATATGTGCCCTCATAGTAACACGAAATAAAAATTTTTTTAAAGAAAGCGCAGAGGCGGTGGCTTTATAGCAGCAGAACATTTGTCACCACGTCCTACATTCGTGTGACTGGAGAAGAGGGGAGCACAGGCCTGGCACAGGGGGAGGGGTGAGTCCAGAACCTGGGCTGATTCTACTTCTGCCCCAAGCCAGCGCATTCCTCAGGGCAGCTTACTTTCAACTTTATTAATGCAATGACCGAATCTGGACTTTGCCAGGAACTTTTTCTGTCCTAATATTCCATAATTTCTAAATCTTACTGTACTCTACAGTCAAATGCTCTGCCCCTGAGCTACACCTCCTGCTAACAGTATTGTATATTATATTTTCTTTAATTTCAATTCTACCAAAACTCCCTTTCTCAAAAAAGTCCTCTTTGTTTTTACCTCCTATAATTTTCTTGTACAAATAAAAAAAGCTACTTTCACTGCCTCTTTACACAGCCTATTTCCTTTAGTCCCCACAACCTCCCAAGAGATCAATGCTGTCAATATTGTCCCCATGTGGTGAGGAAACTGAGCCTTTAGAGAATTAGTATTTGAGTTTTATTTTATTTTATTCCTTTGAAATAGATGTTGCTATTTTTCTCTTTTACTTGTTTTTTCTTTTTATTATTGAATCATAGCTGAGTACATTAGTGCAATCAAGGGGTTCAATGTGCTGGTTTCATATACAATCTAAAACATTTTCATCAAATTGTTTAACATAGCCTTCATGGCATTTTCTTAGTTATTGTATGAAGACATTTGTATTCTGCATTTAAGTGCTCATGATCACCAAGTTGCACGAATGTATTTTTTTATTTTTTTGGGGGGGGGGACAGAGCCTCAAGCTATCACCCTGGATGGAGTGCTGTAGCATCACAGCTCACAGCAACCTCCAATTCCAGGGCTCAAGCGAGTCTCCTGCCTCTGCCTCCCAAGTAGCAGGGACTACAGGCGCCCGCCACAACGCCCGGCCATTTTTGGTTGCAGCCACCATTGTTGTTTGGCGGGCCCGGGCTGGATTTGAACCCGCCAGCTCAGGTGTACGTGGCTGGCGCCTTAGCCCATTGAGCCACAGGCGCCGAGCCGCACAAATGTATTTTTAAACCACTCGACATGACTCTAGGCCCCGTCAGCCGCTGTGTGTGCTGGGGTCTACACTATGCTTCCCTCCAATGTGTACGCTGTTCCTTGAGGAATTACTTGTCTAGCATTTTATGACATAAGTGGAAAAGAAAGATGGAAAAGTTCTGTAAAAAGCAGTTCTTATACAAAGCAGGAGGGGGATACGGTGAGAAAAAGTGATTTATGAACATGAAGATATACCAGTCCTCCAACTCAAAAAATAATACCCACGTAATGACAGGCATATTTTGTTCTTGGCCCTTGTTTTGCTTTGCTAAATATTTATATACATTTAAACATCATTCTTACTGAATATTGGGGAAAGTGATACATCCATAACTCAAAAGCTATGAGCCCCCTGAGGATAGAACAGTTTCATAGGCCAGAACCAAGCCCAGTGTCTGGTAAATAGACTTCCAGTGCGTGAGAGCTGAATGATCAGTGTTTCCACCATGTTCCTCACCTGACAACATGGGGACTGCATAAGTAGAACTTTTGGAGCAAATTTCTTATTCCCAAGCTTTAGGACCTTCAAACCCTCAGCTGGCCGGGGAAACAAAAAGAATACCCCAAATTTTCATCATAATCACTGCCCCCAGCCCAGCACTGAGAGGCCAGAGCCATCCCATAGGTACTGGCTGATGGTCTCTGTATTCAGTTACAAGTGATGTTTTGGATTTATAGAGTTCCTACATTCACTTGCCATTAAAAAAAAATCATTGAGCATTTCCTAACTGTCAGACTCAGAGGTACATAATTTGTAAATAAGCAGAATTCCTACCAAAGTAAGCCACCCAAGTCCTCACTGCGGAAACCTGATCAGAACCCCAGGGGGAGGCTGTCCAAGCTGAGAACAGGCAAGTTTGCCACTGCAGGAAAGGACACGTCTACGCACACGGTTCCCCAGCAGCCCCATCCAACTGGGCAGGAGGCCTGCTTGTGAAATCATGGACAAAGATCAGATCCTCACTAGAAAATGGTTCTAAATGATCGAAATTACACCAAATTGGGATAATTGGGAAGCCTAGTTAGTTGTCCTTGTCTGAAGGGAGTTGAGAGGAGGATAAGACAGGAAGGTGACAGAACAGCTGTCTTGTGTCTCAAGCACTTCACGCCCACACAGCCAAAATAAATGGTCTGCAATGAAGTTGGGGTGGCTTGTGGAGGAGAGGCAGAAGGTATATTTATATACATTTATATTAAATTATATGTATACTTATATGCAGTTAAACACCATTCTTGCTGAATATTGGGAAAAGCGATACATCCATAATTCAAGAAACTAGGAGCCCCCTGAGGATAGAGCAGTTTCCTAGCCCAGAACCAAGCCCAGTGTCTGGTAAATAGACTTCCAGGGCGTGAGAGCTAAATGGTCAGTTCGCATTCCAGTGGCCCCAGCCAGAGTGCTGAAGCCATGATAACATCTCCGTAAGTCTCAGCTGCCTTCACCTAGGGATGTTGGTTTTCTCATCCAAACCAGGAGATCTTCCCGTGCTTCGCAGTAACCCAGTGAACGTCCTTCACAACCACAGTGAACAGATATCGTTGGTTGGTTTCAGTTTTTAACCAGAACAGAATGATATGCAATTGAAATAAAGAGCATGCTCTTTTTCAGTCCTTAGATCCTGAACTAGTTTTGGATCAACCCCAGCGGTCTCCTACTCTCTAGGTTGGTGATTTATTCTCAGAGAGGACAACAGACGTTGTACTTTTTTTAATCTTTCAAATGATAAGATTTTCCATACTTTTAAAATACTTTTCCAGATGTTTAGAGATCACTTAGGGATCTAAAAATAGACCTGCCATTCGATTCTTCAATTCCTCTACTAGGTATATATCCAGAAGACCAAAAACCACTTTATAACAAAGATATTTGCACCAAAATGTTTATTGCAGCCCAATTCATAATTGCTAAGTCATAGAAGAAGCTCAAGAAGAAGTCCCGACCCATGAATGGATTAATAAATTGTGGAGTATGTACACCATGGAATCTTATGCAGCCTTAAAGAAAGATGGAGACTTTACCTCTTTCATGTTTACATGGATGGAGCTGGAAAATATTCTTCTTAGCTAAGTGTCTCAAGAATGGAAGAAAAATAATCCAATGTACTCAGCCCTACTATGTAACTAATTTATAACTCTCATATGAAAGCTATAACCCAATTATAACATAAGAATTAGGGAAAGGGACAAGGGAGGGGAGGGGGGAGGAGGGGTGGAGGGAGAGTAATGAGTAATTGATATGTTCACATTTACGGTGCATCTTAGAAGGGTACAGGTGAAACTTACTAAATGTAGAATATAAATGTCCATACACAATAACTAAGAAAATGCCATGAATGCTATGTCAACCAGTTTGATGAAAATATTTCAGATTGTATATAAAACCAACACATTGTACCCCATGATTACATGTATGTACACTACCATGATATAATAATAAAATAAGGGAAAAAAATAAAACAAAAACAGTTATATGATGGAGGAGAAAAAAAAAACAAAACCAATCAATGTCCCAAAGACTTCCTAACATGAACAGACAAATGTGGTCATATGTCATACTATTCCTTTTGTATTCCTTTTTCTCCCCCACCTTCCAGCTTGGCCTTTTTAATACCCTTCCTGAATATGAGCCTATTCAAATAAATAAAACAGGGGAAATGTGGGAGGCAGACAGGTTGAATTCTTCACAGACCTTCCAACTGAGGATAAGGTGCCCAGTCAGGGGAATGTCTATGTTGAGTATCCCTGCATGGGGAAATCAGCAGTGCAGGCAGCTGAGACCATCAACTAATAGCTTAAGATAGAGAAGCTGAGATGTCTGTCTGAGATGAGACTTGCTCTCCCCTCCCTCTTCCAGTTGCACCACTATCTGGCCACTTCAGATGTTCCATTACCCTCCTTGCTTACCCTTTAATCAACCTTCCTGGGGGCTGTAATCTCCCCTCTCTCATTTTTAACCTTGACTGCTGTGCATTCTTGGACACACACTGTGCTATGTACCCAATAAAAAAACTCTGAGAAACAGGACAAGTGCCAGCAGGCACATGAAACAAAGCCTTTATAGGCTTTCTGGTTTTATGCAATAAGGTGCGTGTAAGTTTCTGCTTCTTTCCTTAGCACTGTCTCCCCTGCTGGCCACTGTCCTGGGTTGGTGTCCATTAGATGCCGGACAACCTGGAGCAAGACAAAGATGCCCACTTTTCACCACTGTTGTTCAAAATAGTACTGGAAGTGCTAGCTATGGCAATGAGACAAGAGAAAGAAATGAAAGATATCCAAATCAGAAAGAAAGATGTCAAATTATCCTTGTTTGCAGATAGTATGCTTTTATATCTAGAGAGATCTGAAGACTCCACCAATAAATTGTTATAACTGAGAAACAAATTCGGTAAAGTTGCAGGTTACAAAATCAACACACAAAAATCATCAGCATTTCTATACACCAACAGTAATCAATCTGTAAAAAGAAACCAAGAAAGTAACCCTATTTACAATAGCTACATATAAAACAAAATACTTAGGAATAAGCTTAACAAAGAAGTGAAAGATGTCTAAAATGAAAACCATAAGACATTCATGAAAGAAATTGAAGAAGACACACACACACATAGACCCAAAGGGAAAAACATCCCATGCTTGTGGGTTGGAAGAATCAATATAGTTAAAGTGCCCATATTACCAATACAATCCCATCAAAATACCAATGATCTTATCCATAGAAATAGAAAAAATAATCCAAAGATTTATTTGGAATAGCCAAAGCAATTCTGAGCAAATGAAACAAAACTATAGGAATCACATTACCCAAGTTAAAATTATACTACAGAGCTACAACAACCCAAACAGCATGATATTGGCACGAAAACAGAAACATAGATCAATGTAACAGAGTAGAGAACCCAGAAGTAAATGCATACATCTATAGTGAACTTATCTTTGACAAAGGTGCCAAGAACATACAGCAGGGAAAATACGTTCTCTTCAACAAATGGTGCTGAGAAAACTGGATATCCATATGCAAAGAATGAAACTAAACCCTTTTCTCTTGCCATATACAAAAATCCAATTAAAATGGGTTGAAACTTAAATCTAAAACCTGAAACTGAAAATATCAAAAGAAAACATTAGGGAAACACTCCAGGATGTTGGTCTGGGCATTGATTTCTTTTCTTTTTTTTTTGTAAGACAGAGTTTATTCACAGAAAAGAATACAGAAAACATTAAGGCACCTGGTAGAGGGAGAAAATTCTAGTGGGGAGAGAGAAGTTCTCTCTGTTTCTCTCCCAGTCTTTCCCCATCTCCTCCTTTAGGCCTTTAGTCTCAGGGTATATATAGGTGTATGGGTTCCTTGGCCAGGAAACAAATGAATACAGTCCCTTCCACCAGGGGCAAGGTGAATGAATGTATC
>CAUYON010033157.1:0-20288 GCA_963573935.1 Arctocebus calabarensis | reverse complement strand
AAAAGAAAAGAAATAGCAGAAGATATTAACAAATACATACATACATACATAAATGATCATGGCTGGGAAGAATCAACATTGTCAAAATGTCTATATTTCCCAAAGTAATCCATAGATTCAATGCTATCCCCATTAAAATATCATTTTCATACTTTCAAGGTTTGGAAAAAATAATTCTTCATTTTGTATGGAACCAGAAAAAACTCGGATAGTCAAGGCAATTCTTAGTAATAAAAACAAAGTGGGGGGTATTACCCTACCAGACTTTCAGCTATACTACAAGGCCAGAGTGATCAAAACAGCATGGTATTGGCACAAAAACAGAGACGTTGATATTTGGGACTGAATAGAAAAATCAATGAATAACACTAATCTCTTATAGCCACCAGATCTTTGATAAACCAAGCCAGAACATACACTGGGGAAAAGAATCCCTAATCAATAAATGGAGGTGGCACCTGTATTCAGTGGGTAGAACACCAGCCACATTCTCTGAGGCTGGCAGGTTCAAACCCAGTCTGGGCCAGCTTAAACAACTATGACAACTGGCTGGGCGCGGTGGCTCACGCCTGTAATCCCAGCACTGTGGAAGGCTGAGGCAGGAGGATTGCTTGAGCTCAGGAGTTCGAGGCTCGTCTGAGCGAGAGTGAAACCCTGACTCATGAAAAAAATGGAAAACCCCAGCCAGGCACAGCGGCGAGCGCCTGTAATCCCAGCGGCCTCGGAGGCTGAGGCGGCAGGATTCCCACAGCCGGAGTCTTAGGTTGCAGTGAGCTACGGTGCCACAGCACTCTGCTCAGGGCATAGGGTAGAACTCTGCCTCGACAAAAAGAAAAAAAAAGGGAAAAAAATGACAACTGCAACAATAACAAAAAATAGCCGGTGTTGTAGCGGGCACCTGTAGTCCCAGCTACTTGGGAGGCTGAAGCAAGAGAATCTTTTAAGCCCACAAATTTGAGGTTGCTGTGAGCTGTAACGCCACAGCACTCTACCCAGGGTGATAGCTTGAGACTCTGTCTTAAAAATTAGATAAATAAATAAATAAACAAACAAACAATATTGGGAGAATTGAATAACTACATATAAAAGATGGAAACTAGACTGGCACATCTCGCCATTTACAAAAATTTATTTAATATGGATAAAAGATTTAAATCTAAGGTATGAAACAATAAAAATTCTCAAAAAAGTGTGGGGAAAACACTTCCAGATATCTGTCTGGGGAAAAATTTCATGAAGAAGACTTCTGTGGCAATTGCAACAACAAAAATAAACAAATGGGACTCAATTAAACTGAAAAGCTTCTGTACAGCTAAGGAAACAACAACCAAAGCGAACAGACAACCTTCAGAATGGGAAGAGATATTTGCATGTTATGATTTGGACGAAAACTTGATAACTAGGATCCACAGAGAACTCAAATTAATCAACAAAACCCACCCAACAATCCCATTTATCACTAGTCAAGAGACATGAATAGACCCTTCCCTAAAGAAGACAGACGAATGGCGAAAAAACATGAAAAAATGTTCATCATCCCTAATCATCAGAGAAATGCAAATCAAAACCACCCTGAGATATCACCCAACTCCAGTGAGAATGGTCCACATCACAAAATCTCAAAGCTACAGATACTGCTCTGGATGGAGAGAAGGAACTTTTACATTGCTGGTGGGACCGCAAACTAATACAACCTTTTTTGGAGGGAAGTTTGGAGAGTCCTCACAGAACCCAAATTAGACCTCCCATTTGGATCCTGCAATCCCATTACTAGGCATCTACCTAGAAGAAAAAAAATCCTTTTATCATAAGGCATCTGCACTAGACTATTTATCACAGCTCAATTTATATATATATATATATATTTTTTTTTTTTTTACAGCTCAATTTATAATTGCCAAAATGTGGAAACAGCCTCTGACCCCAGAATGGATTAACAAGCTGTAGTATATGTATACCACTGAATACTATTCAGCCACTAAAAAAGGTAGAGACTTTACATGCTTTATATTGACCTGGATAGAAGTAGAATACATTCTTCTAAGTAAAGCATCACAAGAATGGAGAAGCAAGAATCCAATGTACTCAATTCTAATATGAAGGCACTCGATGAGCTAATACAAGGTGGGGAAGTAGGGGAAGGAGCAAGAGGGGAGACGGAAGGGGGGAGATGGGGGTCAGAGTGTATGGCACACCTCTTGAGGGCAGAACACAATTACAAGAGGGACTTTATCTAACAAATGCAATCAGTGTAATTGAATTTGTACCTTCAGTGAATCCCAAACAATAGAAAACAAGAAAATAAAATAAAATAATTTAAAAATACATAACATCATCAGTAATTTTTACGTCCTAAAGCTTTGTAGACCAACATGTTGCATGGCATGAGTGACACCATTGTGAAGCAAAACTGCTGTGGTGACCAATCTTTGACCTGAATGCCAACATATTCTGCAGCCATGTCTTTAAACAATGCCTGTAGCATAGATAGCCCTTCATAAAGATGCTTATCTAATCTCTCTAGTGGTCTTGAGTTTCAGCAAGGCAAGTGTGAGACATTACCAGTTGCATATCTTTGATACGTAAGGGATACATAAAGGATACATACGGGGATACAATCTTGCCTGAAACATTGCCTCTGTTCCTAAGTCAAATATTTCAAAGGAACAGGAGTTATCAAACCTACCTATAAAGTATGCAAACCTACCTATAAAAGCCAAAGAAAGTTTTCTGCCTCCAGCTTCTCAGCCTAAGTCTAGAAATTAGTTGCACACCCCGCCCCCAGCTTCTCAGCCTAAGGGTAGAAATTAGCTGACATGAACATTAGCATGTTACTCTTGATAGCTACCAGCTCATATGAAGGCATATAGCTCAAATGAACCTACCAGCTCATATCAGAACACAAATTCCTTCTGAAATCCCTCCAAAATATCTCTAGATTTCCAAATATTGTCTGGCATCACCAGTGAATTATTCCAAGCTGCCACTATTCCCAACTCTTGTCTTACTGAGCGCCCCTGATCCAGAAAGTCTTTATTCCAGAAAGTCTTCACCCCTCATCTTCGGCCAGCTAGTTCACCCGGCCACAGTGGATTCTCTCCATCCACACAGTGACAGTCTCTTGCAAATGAGAACAACTCCTGCCTAAGTATTACTCTCTGCCAGGGGTAGGGCCAAGTGGGAGGAAACACAGGGGATGACTGGACCCATGAGAATTACAGAATTCCTGGAGATAGCAAGTTCCTTTACACACACAGCGCTTTTTCTCCCCAGAGAACAAGGTACACTGAGAAGATAACCGGATGGGCTCAGGTTCAAGCTATCACACTGTTCTTGTCCCATCATCCATCTCTGACCTTCAGAGCCTATTGCTAAACTGGCTCATTCACCCTGCCAGACTCCTTTCTGAATCACCTAAGCCAACTCACTCTTTTTTTTTTAGAGACAGAGTCTCATTTTATCACCCTCGGTAGAGTGCCGTGGGGTCATGGCTCACAGCAACCTCCACCTCCTGGGCTTAGGCGATTCTCCTGCCTCAGCCTCCCGAGTAGCTGGGACCACAGGCGCCCGCCACAATGCCCGGCTATTTTTTGTTGCAGTTTGGCTGGGGCCAGGTTTGAACCCGCCACCCTCGGTATATGGGGCCAGTGCCCTACTCACTGAGTCACAGGCACCACTCCCAACTCACTCTTCAGGTCCCTCATTTCTCTCCAAAATAAGTTGACCTTATTTTAATTCTCATCTTAAGAGACCTCTTGGTTCTCATAGAAATTACAGCTGCAAGTGATACAAGGGAAGATGAAGTCACACTGTTCTATAAGGCATGGTCAAATAATCAGCACAAAGTTAATGAGGCAGGGGGGCTTTGGTGAACTAGCATGACTCAGCAAGGCATTTCACTTTGTTGGAGAAGGAATATGTGTTTAACGTGCATGTGTTCAATTAATGTCTAAGTATAATATTTTTAAGAAATCATGATACCTATTTAATAATAGGTTTATTTTATAAATATAGCCAGATGCAGTTATGAGACTGATTTCTTTGTCTGTTTGTTTGTTCATTTGTTTTTGAGACAGGGTCTTGCTCTGTTGCCTTAGCTAGAGTACAGTGGCACAATCATTGCTCACTATAACCTCAAACTTCTAGGCTCAAGCAATCCTCCTGTCTCAGCCTTCTGAGTAGCTGAGACTACAGTATGTGACTCCATGTCCAGGTAATTTTTCTATTTTTTGTAAAGATGAAAGTCTCACTTTTTCTTAAGCTGGTCCTAAACTCCTGAACTCACGCAATCCTCCTGCATTGGCCTTCCAGAGTGCCAGCATTATACCAAGGTTGGGACTGATAATACCAAGTATCATGATGAAACATTTTAAATTATTTTAAATATTTTTAACTGCAAATGTAAAATTTCTAATTTATGTCATTAATTCATGTTGTTTTATGAAATTTTTACATTCAAAAAATTCATAGAATAAAAGTAAAAACTCATTTGCAATAGATCAACCAGAAGTATATCTGTCTATGGCTCGGCGCCTGTGGCTTAGCGAGCTAAGGCGCCAGTCACATACATCTGAGCTGGTGGGTTTGAATCCAGCCCAGGCCCGCCAAAGAACAATGACGGCTGCAACCAAAAAATGGCCGGGCGTTGTGGTGGGCGCCTGTAGTCCCAGCAACTTGGGAGGCAGAGGCAGGAGACTCGCTTGAGCCCAGGAATTGGAGGTTGCTGTGAGCTGTGAAGCCACAGCACTCTATCCAGGGTGACAACTTGAGGCTCTGTCTCCAAAAAAAAAAAAAAAAAATACTTTACTGCTAACTATCATTTGAGCCTTTGGTGAGTCATAATCTTTTTCTGGTGGCAGGTCTTGCCTCAGTGCTGATGGTGCTGAGTAATCGGGATAGTAGTTGCTGAAGGCTGGGGTGTTGTGGCAACTTCTTGCCATAAGACAATGATGGCATTTGCCGCATCCATTGACTCTTTCGTGAACATTCTCTGTGGTGTGTGATGCTGATTGACAGCATTTTACCCACAGTAGAACTTCTCTCACAATCGGAGTCAATTCTCCCAAATGCCGCTGCTGCTTTATCAGCTAAATTTATGGAATATTCCATAATAAATCCTTTGTTGTCATTTCAACAATGTCAGCCTAGAGGGGAAGGGGAAAAACAACCTAGTGGGTACAATAAACACTTTTTGAGTGTCAGGGGCACTTATAGGTGGTACTCAGGCATTGCAAAAATGATCTAGGAAAACTAAAACATTTGTACTGCCTTACCATACTAAGATAATAATAATAAAAAAAAACTATCCTGGTTAAAAAAAGAAGAAGAAGAAAAGAAAAGAAACCACTTTCTTTGCTCATCTGTAAGAAACCATTCCTCATGTGTTAAAGTTTTATCATGAGATTACAGCATCACATTTTCATTCTCCGCTTCTAACTTCTAATTCTAGTTCTCTTACTATTTTCACTATGCCTGTAGTTCCTTCCTCCACTGAAGTCTTGAACCCTTCAAACTCATCCATGAAGGCTGGAATCTACTTCTGCCAAACTCCTGTTTATGTTCATATTTTGACCTTCTTACGTAAATCATGATTGTTCTTCTGGCAGGTAGAATGGTGAATCCTTTCCAAAAAGTTTTCAATTAATTTTGCTCAGATCTACCAGAGGAATCATGATCTATGGCGGCCATAGCCTTATGAAATATATTTCTTAAATAGTTTAGAAAGTTGAAATTATTGCTTGATCCATGGGCGTTAGAATGATTGTTGTGTTAGCAGACATGAAAACTTTACTCTCCTTGTATATTTCCATCAGAGCACTCAAGTCACCAGGTCCATTGCCAATGAGCAGTATTATTTGGAAAGGATTTTTTTCTGGGCAGTAAGTCTCAATGGTGGGCTTAAAATATTCAGTAAACCATGCTGTAAACAGATATGTATGTATTCTGTCATCTAGGCTTTGTTGTTTAATTTACAGAGCACAAATAGAGTAGATTTAGTGTAATTCTTAAGAACAAAAGCCCTTAAGAATTTTCAGAATGGTAAATGAGCATTGGCTTCATCAGAAGTCATCAGCTACATTAGCCCCTAACAAGAGAGTCAGTCTGCCTTTCGAAGCTTTGAAGCCAGGCATTGACTTGTTTCTAGGTCTGAAACTCCAAGATGGCATATTGTCCCAATAGGAGGCTGTTTTACTTACATTAAAAATCTATTGTTCAGTGTAGCCACCTTCAGCAGTGATGTTAGCTAGACCTGGAATATTTGTTTCTGCTTCTACATCAGCATTTGCTGCTTTACCTTGCACTCTTATTTACAGAGACGTCTTTGTTGAGCCCCATGAAGCAACCTCCACTAGCTTCCAAGTTCTCTTCTGCAGCTTCCTTTCCTCTCTCAGCCTTCATCGAACTGAAGAGTATTAAGGTCTTGTTCTCAATCAGGCTTTGGCTTATGGGAATGTTAACCCTAACCCTAACCCTAATCCAGACCACTCAAACATTTTCCACATCATCAATAAGCCTGTTTCACTTTCTTATCATCTGTGAGTTTGCTAGAGTAGCACTTTTAATTTCTTTAACAACTTTTACTTTGTGTTCATGGCTTGGCTAGCTGGTGCAAAAGACCTGGCTTTGGGTCTGTCCTGGCTTTTGATGTGCCTTCTTCACCTGAACACCTGGAGGCCCCTGTAGTGTTATTTATTGGCCTAATTTCAACATTGCTGCATCTCAGGGATTAGGGAGGCCTTATGAGAAGGAGAGAGATGGGAGTGGCTGTCAGTGGAGCAGTCAGAACACACCACATTTTTTAATTAAGTTCACCTCCCTACATGAGTGTGGATCTTCGTGCCTAAACAATTACAATTATTGATCACATTAACAGATAAAAATAATAATAATAAAGTTTGAAATGTTATAGAAATCACCCAAATGTGACATAGAGACATGGAGTGAGCACCTGCTATTGGAAAAATGTTGTTGATAAGACTTGCTCAATGCAGGGTTGCCACAAACCTTCAATGCGCAAAAAACAAAATATCTGTGAAGTTCAATAAAGTGAAGCTCAAGAAAATAAGATATGCCTGCACTTCTAATCATGTATTCTGAATGAACTCTAATTGATTTTATGTACTACTTTCAAGTTCAATTTCAGTAAAACAAGTGAAATAGTTGAAAATCTCAGAATAACATAATGCCAAACTGCAAAGATGAATGTTAAATCTTCTTATTTCTGTTGGTATTGGTGGTATTTTTATTGACCACATTGGATGGTAGGTATTTAATTCATCTTCTGGGTAGAGCATTTTGGCATATTTTTCATTATTCTATGTACAGGTCAACAAATAAGGGTTTGACATTTTCCAGCAATAACACTAACATGTGTTATTTAATAAATAAAGCTTAATAAAGTGCTTTATGCCTCCAGCACTATGCCAGATGCTTTACAAAACTTTATTTCTGAATGTATAGCAACCCTGGAAGGAATTATTGTAATTACAATTTTATGAAGAAGAGTGAAATTCAGACAGGTTCAGTAATTTGAAAGTGGCAAAGTCAGGATTCTAACCTGGTGTCCCGCAAATCCCACATTCCTTTCTTTAAATATGTCTTTCTGCCTTCCCCTAGGGAGAATCTAATGTGAAAACAAAGAAAACCAATTTCTGTTGGCATAACTAACAGAACTTTACTTAATCGAAATCTATGAGGGGTAGGAAGACAACCCTCTTTTTAACCCTTGCTATGAGTTTAAAGCACAGTGTTCATCATCTAAATTGGTTGGTTGATTCATCTAAATGATGTTAAGAGAGCTTAGAGAAAAACAAAATAAGTTTTCCTGCATCGATTCTAATTTGATGCTTTTAATTGGCACACCATTGTTTTTACGGTTCTGTAATACCCTGAATTTCTCCTTTCATAGGACTCATCCCATGGGATGAGTGGGGCAGTGATGGGTTTGTCTTGTTCATTGTTCCATCCCAGATTGCTCAGCAGAGGGGTTGGATAGGTGCTCATTAAATATCCTTTGACTGTTCGAATGAATGAGTGGTAGAGGTAATGAAATGAGTGGTAGAGGTATTATCAACTTCAGGCAGAAAGAGGAGAGACTGTGCAGGACTCAACCTTAATCCAATTTCAGCCTTTCTTTTTGGTAATTAAAAATTACTCATTATTGTGCACACTACAAGGCTTTCAACACTTATCTGTTATATTTTCATAATTTGAATGTATACAGCAAAATCACCATGCTTATTACACATTCCTAGTAATTAATATACATCAGTGTGGATGACCAATGTGAAGATCAGAAACTAGCATAAAATTCACTATTGATTTGCTCCAGGGAAGATCAGGGATATTGATCCTCCTTGGTTCTCTCCAGTAAACTCTTCACTAATAACTGGATCCCTTTGGGCTTGGTAAGGAATGGACTGGAATGCAAAAATGTGGAGCAAAGCCCATGTCATGTACTTCCTCTTCTGGCAGGTCCTTGTCCTCCACTGACCTCCTGATGTTTAGCACGTGTATGTCTACATGGCTCTCTTCTCCCCTCCAATTCTGCACTTCTCCTTAGTATTACCAATTACATATGCCCTTCCTTCATAAGCTTTCCTATACAGTACAGTACAAAAATGTATTTTAAAACTTATAATATCTACACATTTGCCTTAAATCTCTTTACTATTTAAGAGTGGGCATCCCCCCTGCCTCTCCCTATTTCTCTTTTTTCTAGGGAAAGTCCTAGAACCTGTTTCCAAACTGCACACAAGTTATAATAAACTCTCTTTTATGTAGGCTCATTATTTCCATCTAGGGAATATGTATGTTTCAAATGTGAAATGTGTCCAACCAAAAATGGGCATTTCTGCTGTGGTCAAAGTCTTGACTGAAAATAAGTATGCTGCCCATCTCTCTGTCTCAGAAGAACAGTCTCTGCAGGCAGGAGGAGAAGAATGAGCTGCTGAAGCAAGCCTGCAAGATTCAGGGATAAAACTGAGCCATGAGGGAAAATGGCTTGTTGATCAACTATCCTTCTGTAGATAAAGATTTACCTGAAAATCCACTGTCTAATATGACTTTATTTCTCTCTCTCTCATTTATTTAATCCTCAGAATAGGTACACGAGCAACATATAATACTATCCCCATTTTTACAGATGAGGAAACTGAAATGATAAAATATATGGCCTAAGGTCACACAGCAATGACTTGCCCAAGGTAGTAAGTCATGACTTGCATCAGATTGTACGAGGCTAAACTTCATGCTTTTTAACACTATTGTAAATTACTTCAGAGAAAGTACAACACAATGGGAAGTTTAAATATAAGTGAGAATTCTATTGAACAGTATGAAATATCCCACAATAGTGTGTATTTAGATGATCATGGCCTCTGAGGCAGCAATAGCTGCTGATTCAGAGTATGTGTTTCCTCAATTTACTCTACTATGGATCAAGGTAATCAGAGTGGCTTCTTAGGAAGAGAAGAATTGAAACAAGCCTTCTAAAGTGGAAAAATTGGAAGATAGGAAAAGAGAATAGAAGGCAGTCTCAGTGGGAGGAAGAGCTTGAGCCAATGTTCAGAGATCAAAACGCATTATTACAGAGGAACAGTGGGAAGACCAGTCTGCCCAGAGCAACAGGTTCAAGCAGAGAAAAGTGATATATTTAGAAAGGTTGCTTGAATCCAGATGTGACAAGTATGTGACTATCAGGCAAAGAATTTGGACATTTCACAGATAAAGCAGAGTTGTCTTAAGAGGTCAAGAACATGAGTGGGAAAGTGAAAGAAAAAAGTTTGGAGGACTATTAATCTGGCAACCACATGCAAGAGAAATGGAAGGGATATCAAAAAGGAAGCAGAGCCTTACCCAGAAGTTTGTGCATTTTTCAAGATAAAAGCCTGGAATTCAATAGATATCTGTTAAATAAATAAAAAAGAAGGCATACATTTTAGAAATATTGCTAAGGGAAAATCAGTAGAGATTGTCTAAATGGTTATGGAAACCTAAGGGAAAACATCAAAGGTTATTTCAAAATTTTAAGTGTGGGTAACAGATTAAGTAGAATCCAGATAAAAAGTAGATACAAGCTGGAAATGAGAGGAAATGAGAGGAGAGGACTTCTAAATTAGTCATCCTCGTAGATGAAGATTGATTTTGAAGAGAATAGGGAGGACTGATAATAACCTTGGGTAATGTCTGTGGGTCAAGGTAGGAAGAAGAGTCTGTAAAGGAAATAGAGAAGGCACAGTCATAAAACTAGAAGCTGTGGAGAGCCAGGATGGCATAAACTTCATGGAAACCAAGGAAGGAAATATTTTCAAAACTGTTGTAGCCAATAGTTCAAGAATTTCAGGGAGGAAAAGGAGAATGAAAACATAGAAAAGGGAAATTGAATCTGCCTTCTCACATTGCATATGTAAGTAGTCACAACTTCATTCTTTTAATTTGTTTTATTTTGTCAAAATAAAAATTATTCCACATTGAGTAAATTAGTCATTCCTTATTCTTACCCAGCCAGGCAATCAATTGACTGTGTTGAGCCGTCACTGTATTCAAAATACAAGAGTAAGGAAGCTTGGTGGGAGCCGTGGAGACAAGTGTAATTCACTGTAAAATGAAATGGTTTCTGAAGTATAGAGCTTGGGTGATCTTACATCTAATTTCCTTTTCTTTAGGTACATGGAGAATAGATGCAAGAAGATGACATGGTGCTGAGAAGCTATGGACTTGCATTTTAGATCCCCAGAGTGTCCTGGCAAATCTCATCCATACAATGAGTCTGTGAAACTGGGGTCTTTACTTGGAAAAGCCATTTCCCCAGTTTCTTCCCAAGGAAAGTTCTTTCCCAAGGGAAGTTCAGTGTGTTCTTCCATGTTAGGGACCTATTAAATGCTTTCTGTTCTGAAAGGGCTCTTGAGAATTAGAGAAGGGAAGAGATAGGCTGGGTTCTGTCAACACACCTCCCTCCGCCATGCAAACAGGGTCCACATTTCACATCTCTCTGGTCTTCAGCCAGTATGACCTAATGTGTGAGAGTATGTGCTTGGGAGCCAGATCTGCATTCAATCCCCAGCTCTTCTATTTGCCAGCACTGTGATTTGGAAAGTCATCAAATCCCTGTAGACTTTATTTTTTAATCAGTAAAGATGGGAGTAATAACCCTATTTGAAGAATTATAGTGAAAGGCTGTGCTCATGTGACACAGTAAATACATGGTAAGCTACTCTAATTATTATTTTAGGAGTCGAAAGAACAGTGATTGTCCTAGTTAATTATGAGGCCCTAAATAGTGTCACAAGTTTCAATCCTGATACCTTTTCCTATATAACAAAATGCCTTCATCTTAAAATTTTTTCAAAGCCCTTCTTTATCCACTAATACATGTTATCCTCACAACAAGTCTGAGAAGTTCACAGAGCCTAGACTAGAACCCATGGCTGCCCATTCCCATCACAGCCTGATGGGAAAAGTCAAGAGTTTGCTGCCCAAATCCTCTTTCCTTTCCTTGCCAAAACCCCCTCCACTTATGCAAAGGACACATGCTGAGTTGAGCTAATTCTCTAGTCACATAAAAGAGCTGCTTGTTGAACTTTTGACTCTTGGCAAATTGTGTGTCATTTCTTAGTCTCAGCGATTCCTTGACACTTCTCTGAGTTTTATTTTCAAGGCACTTTACTCTTAGCACACTTGAGCAATGTTTTTATCCTTTTCACATCTGAGAGAGTATATGATTCATAATGATCGTTATGTCCACCACATACTCAAATGCGAGTATTGGTTTGGGAAACGTCCACCACATAATCACTCAAATGCAAGTATTGGTTTGGGAAACTGTGGTGCGTATATGTTGGGGGAGATAAATGTGAAGGAAGTGTGGGTGGAACTTAAATATTTTGAGACATGTGATATTACTTTAAGTTCTTTGATTTAAAGTATGAAATATACTTTCTTTCAGCTTTCTCCACTAAGTTCATTGAATAGTCCATTTTTTAATAAATTTCATACTTGCTTAGGAAGTTTGACAGTCTAGACAAGAGGGTCTTAGTCTTAAGTCATTTTGTTTACCCCTTGGGACCTCATGGCAGGTAGGTTTGAGGGTAGGAAAGGGAGGAGAGAGGGGTCAAAAGTACCAGATTGCAATTTCCGAATCCATTTCCAATGGGTGAGATGTGAATCCTGAATAATTCTGCCCTACGACTTGTCCACAGTTGTGGAGCAGAGAGAAACTGTAGAAAATTCTTTGCACCTCCTCTTGGAGTCTTCCACCATCTAGGAGGAAAACTCTTTGGGTCATCATTTGCATTCCAGGAGCCGGTGGCTTGGTTAGAACAGTTGGAATTTTCCCTCAGATTGCTCCCCCTGGAGCTTCGGATGGTTAAGTCCTACAGTGCCCCTCCAGATTCTAAGGGACCACACTTGATTTTTCAGAGAGGAGATTTTTAAAAAGACCAGTGTTGCAGCATTCTGAGGTCATAAATTCTATTTTACTTTGATTTAAAATATGTTTCTCCAAAGTATTAATTTTAAATCTCAAGATAGATGAGATTTTGACCCCACATGATATGTTTCTATCCAAAGGGTTTTAGGATATGTTATTAGTCAGTTAAGGAAAGCAGAAATGAATTGATTCACAGTCATTACTAACTCTGATTCTATTATTTTCATGGAAAGACCAGGAGTGAAGGATTAATTTCATCAGCAAGATATATTTCCTGTTACCATATCAGGAGATCAGAGAAAAGCAGTTTCCTGGAATCATTACACTCCACTTCTTTAACTTCCTTAACCAATTGTGGAGATTTGAATCCTAGTTTTAACTGTAAGAATTTTCTGCTAGATCCAAAGAATTTACTAAATCCGTTTCAAACATCCCTTTGTGTGCTTCAGAATGACAAATTAAAAGAAGAGTGACAGTTATTGTTATAGTAAAAACTTGGCACAAAATAAAATAGATTTTTTTTCTTTTCTTTTCCCATGGACTCACCTAAAGCAATAAATGTGTGGGTGATCACCCCTGATTTTTTCCACTAATCACAAGGAAGTTAAATGGCATGGACAATGTGCTTTTTAAGAAGATCACTATGAATGTTCATTTCAATCCAAGAAGTATTTGTTATACCTACTGGGGGCAAATCCTGGACAAAAGAGACTGGGCCTAGTCAAAGGAAACAGGTCATCTGTCCCTGCTCGTCTGTGACTACATACCTGGCTGGTCCTACTTTCCCAGCTCTTCCTCCACTATCAACTTCTATGTGTTGTGATCTCCAAGGCTCTGTCCTTGGCCCTTTTGTCTTGTCAATCTATACTGTCTCTGTACTTATAGTAGGTTAAGTGGTGCCCCTCAAAAAAGTGTGCCCACACCCTAATTCCTAGGGCCTATGGATGCTATCTCATTTGGGAAAGAGGCCTTTGGGGATGTAATTGCCTCAGGAATTTGAGATGAGGACATCCTAGATTATTCAGGTAGGTCCTAAATCCAACTATAAGCATCTTTATAAGAGACATAAAGGGGAGATATGCTATATGACAAGGAGGCAGTATAAGTAGAGAGGTAGAGCTTGAAGTGATGTAGCCACAACATCACAAATCAAAGATTGCTGAGAGTGGCTAGAAGCCAGAAGAAACAAGGAATAGTGTTTCCCTTAGTCTCCAGAGGGAAGACAGCTCTGCTGATGTCTTGAATTGGGACTTCAGGCTTTAGAAGTGTAATATAAAAAACATTTCTGTTGTTTTTAGGTACTAGATCATAGTCATTTGTTACAGCAGCCTCAGGGAACTGATAAACTAGGTTATTTAATCACTCATCTTCGAATTCCATCTACAGAGCACCCATTCACTTAAATCTTCAATCTTAACTTCTCAGAACACCAAACTCATACCTCCAACTGCCTACTGGACTTCTCCACTTGGATATCTAATAGACATCTGAAACTGATTGTGGCTAAGAGAATTCTTTTCTTCCTCCTTTTTTCTTTTTGTGGATCTCAGGTTAATATGAGGGTACATATAATTGGGTTACATTGTTTGCATTTGTAGGGTAAAGTCCTGGCTATAGCTGAGCCCTTCATATTGCTATTCGATCTTCAATAAACCAAACAAAAGCATACACTGGGGAAAAGAATCTCTATTTAATAAATGGTGCTGGGAGAACTGGTTAGTCACATGCAGAAGACTGAAACTGGACCCATACTTCTTAACACTCACAAAAATTAATGCATGTTGGACAAAAGATTTAAATCCAAGACATGAAATGATTTAAAGAACCCTAGAGGGGCAGAGGAGTGGCAAAATGGCGACCGAGTAACAGCTTCCTTGCAGCTGGGCACGGTGAGACTGGGGAGAGAGGACTTCAGGCATCTCTGGCAGGTGGGATCTGCCCAAGAATTTCCCTTTGGGGACACAGGGAGACAGCGTGAGTCTTCTGGACAACCTGAGGAAGGCAAAAGCGGCAGAGATTGGACAGTTTTCCAAAGGATAAAGTCGTCCAAATTTGAAGCTTGGCCATATTGTGTGCTCTATTTGGTCAAGATAGAAAACTAGCTGAGGTAAGAAAAAGATAGTTTTAAAAAACTATGCATGTTTTAGACTATGAAAAACCAAAAGTAATGCAAATATAAAGCTTTGCTTTGCTGAACTCCATTATAATTTTACTAAGTATAAATGTAAATAGAACATATACAAATTCAAGAGGAAATGTAAGAACTTAAATAAATTATATTTTACATAGAAATAATCATAATGCTTACTTGAGAATAGAGAATCTATTCCTATTATTAGAAAATATAATAACATTTATTAAAAAATGCAAAAAAAAAAAAAAAACCCTAGAGGAAAGTCTGAGAAGACCTTTTGAAGATATCAGCCTTAGGAAAGAATTTATGAAGAAGACTTCATTGGCAATTACATTTGTCATCATAGTCATTTGTTATAGCAGCCCCAGGATTGCTATTTTTGATGTAGCAACATCAAAAATAAATAAATGGGACCTGATTAAGAAAACTCTTGATATCCAAACTCTGCACTCACAAATCTTCTCCAGGTCTTCATCAATAAATGGCAATAGCATCCTAGCTTGGTGCTTAGACCAACTACTTCAGAGCTCCAGGACAGAGACACTTGATTCTTTTCTTCCTCCCACAGCCCTCCATCTAATTCTTTTTTTTTTTTTTATAATTTTATTGAATCATAATTGTGTACATTGGTGCAATCATAGGACACAATGTGCTTCATATACATTCAGAAATATTTTGATCATACTGTTACAGATAGCCTTCATGGCATTTTCTTGATCACTATATAAAGACATTGATACTCTACCTTTAATAAGTTTCACCCGTACCCTGCTAAGATGCACCGTAGGTGTGTTCCCACTAATTGCCCTCCCTCTACCCATCCTCCCCCCTATCCCTTTCCCCTATCCCTGTATTCCTGTGCTATAATTGGGTTTTAGCCTTCATATGAAAGCTATAAATTAGCTTCATATTAGGGCTGAGTACATTGGATACTTTTTCTTCCATTCTTGAGATACTTTGCTAAGAAGAATATCTCATTCTATGGTCTTCATATTATCATATAAATTTTAGGATAGCTATGTCATTTGTTTAAAAAAGAGAGAAAATAAGGTTTTGAATGACCCTATATTGATGCTATAGATAAATATTGAAGTGATTTAGATATTAACAACATTAAGTCTTCTAATCCATGAACATGGTATATCTTTATTAATTCTGATTTTTGTTAATTTCTTTCTCAGCAATTTTTGATAGGTCACAGACTAAAAATATTTACCATATGCATTTGATTTATTACTAATTATTTTATGATTGATGCTATCGTAAAGGTGTTGGATTCCTTTCAGTTTCTAGGTATCCATTGCTGGTATATGGAAATTCAACATATTTTTACTTATTGATCTTATATTCGGTGGCTATTCTAACTTTATTTATTAATACTAGAAGGCTTTTTGAAGATTGGAATTTTCTAAATAGACAATTATAGCATGTGTGAACAAACACAAATTTATTTTCCCTTTTCATTCATATTTTATTTCTTTTGATTGCATTGTGACAGAGGCTAAGAAATCCCATTAAATATAAATAAAAGTGGTAAAAATAGATAACCTTATTTTCTTCAAGATCATAGTGTAGAAACTTACAGTCTTTTACTATTAAGTATGATTTAATTTGAAGATTTTTGACTTTTAGATTCTTTGTTGTTTGTGACTTCTAGTTTTATTCCATTATTATCAAAAGACATATTTTGTATAAAGTCAAACATTTTACATATATCACCATATGTCTTATGGTCCATAATGTTCTCTAACTTGGCAGCTTCAATATACACTTGAAGAAAAGCTTTATTCTGCCTTTATCAAGTGGAGTGTTTAATATACTTCTGGTAAATTCACTGATAGTGTAGTTCACTTCTTCTAAATAATTATTAATTTTCTATATGTTACTTCTGTTACTCTCTTAGGAGTATTACAGTTTCAAATATAATTGTTGAGTTCTCTATTTCCTTTTTCAATTCTGTTACCTTTTGTTTCTCTTATTTTGGGACTATTTTTAGAAGCATATAAATGTGGAGTTCTTATATATTCCTGATGAAATTGACAATTTTACCATTATAAAATTTACCTCTTTTGCTCTAATAATTCTTTACTTAAATTTTATTTTGTATGATTACATCTATTTGCTGTTTATTTTTTGACATTAAAAAAATTATTTCCATCTATTTGGAGAAGAAATTGTTTTTTTTTCTCACTTTTATTTTCAGGTTAATGTGAGAGTAAAAATAACCAGATCACAATATTTGAAGTTGTTAGGCAGAGACCATCTTGTAATTGTGTCCCACACCCAAAAATGTGCTATACATGCCTACATTGTGCCCAGTAAGTGGTAGCATCCCAAACCCCCCTTCCTGCCCTCTTCCTTTATTCCCCCTCCCCCTAACTTGAATTGAATTGAGTTTTACTCCTTTGTGGGCATGAATTAGATCATCTACTACTTTCATATTAGTATTGAGTACATTGAATATTTGCTTTTCCATTCTTGTGATACTTTACTAAGAAGAATGTGTTTCAACTTCATCCAGGTTAATACAAAAGATGTAAAGTCATCATCTTTTTATGGCTGAATAGTACTCCATGGTATATGTGTATATGTGTGTGTGTGTATATATATATATCACAGTTCCATGGTATACATATACAATTAATCCATTCCTGTTCATGGGCATTTAGATTCTTTCTGCATCTTAGCATTTTTAAATTGAGCTGCAGTAAACAATCTATTGCAAATGTCTTTATGATAAAATGATTTTTTTTCTTCTGGATAGATGCCTAGTAGTGGGATTGTAGGGTAATATGAGAGATCTAATTTGAGTTATTTTATGATTCTCCACACTTCTTTCCAAAGATGCTGTATAGGTTTGCAGTTCCACAGACAGCATAAAAGTGTTTCTCTCTCACCACATCCATGCTATCATCTGCTACTTTGCGACTTTGTGATGTGGGTTAATCTTATCAGGGTTAGGTGATGGGGGCAGAGAAGGTCAAACTCTCACCTGTTGCAAATCATATGATCTTCTACTTATACAACTCTGGAGACTCAGCCATAAGATTCCTGGCAGTGACTGAGAAATACAGTAATGTTTCAGGGTATAAAATCAATATCCACAAATCAGTAGCCTTTGTATATGCCAATAACAGTCTAGTTGAGAAGCAAATCAAGAACATAATTCCCTTCACAGTAGCTTCAAAGAAAATGAAATACCTAGGGATACACCTAACAGAAGAGGTGAAGGACCTCTACAAAGAGAATTATAAAAACCTAAGAAAAGAAATAGAAGAAGACATTAACAAATGGAACAACATACTATGCTTTTGGCTGGGGTGAATTAATATTTTTCAAAGGAAAATACTGCCCAAAGCAATCTACAGATACAGTGCAATTCCCATTGAAATACCAATGTTCTTCTTTGAAGAACTGGTAAAAATAATATTTCATTTCATATGGAAGCATCAAAAACCCTGCATAGCCAAGGCAAATTTTAGTAATAAAAACAAAGCCAGAAGCATCACTTTCCCAGACTTCAGGCTACATTACAAGTCCACTGTACTTAAAGCAGCATGGTATTGGCACAAAAAGAGACATATACATATGAAATAGAATAGAAAACCAAGAGATGAAACCAGTCTCTATTTGCCATTTGAGCTTCGATAAATTAAATAAAAGTATACACTGGGGAAAAAAATCCCTATTCAATAAATGGTATTGGAAGAACTGGAAAACCACATGTAAAAGACTGAAATTGGACCCACACCTTTCACCACTTACAAAAATTGACTTGGGATGGAGAAAAGGTTTAAAAATAAGGCATGAAATGATAAAAAGCCTAGAAGAAAGTTTGGGAAGAACTCTTCAGGATGTTATCCTGGGGAAATATTTTATGAAGAAGACTTCAATAGCAATTGCAACAATAACAAAAATGAACAAATGAGAGTTAATTAAACTGAAACGCTTCTGCACAGCTAAGGACACAACAATTTAAGCAAATAGATAACCTTTAAAATGAGAAATAATATTTGTATGTTATGAATCTGACAAAGGCTTGATAACTAGGATCTATAGAGAACTCAAATTAATTAACAAAAAAAGAGCAATCAATCCCATCTATCACTCATTGGGCAAGACACATAAACAGTATCTCCTCTGAAAAAGACAGATGCCTAATAGACATATGAAAAAATGCTCATCCCTAATCATCAGAGAAATGTAAACAAAAACCACCTTAAGACAATTCTTAATTTCTGATGAAGCACTGGGACTATGTAATCTGAGCTAGCATTTTTTTAAACTTTATTTTATTCATTTTATTGTTGAGAATTCATTGAGGGTACAAAGAACCAGGTTACATTGATTGCATTTGTTGGGTAAAAATCTCTCTTATAATTGTGTCCTGCACCCAAAAGGTGTGTCACACACTGTGACCCGCCAACTCCTTGCCTCCTTCCCTCTCTTTCCTCTTCCCTTCCCTTGCCTGCTCCTCACTATCCTCTCTCTGCTCATCACTTCCTTCACCCACACTCTCCCTCCTTTCCTTTCTCTACTTTTCCCTTCCCCTACCCACTTCCCTCCTTCCCTCTCTCTGCTTTTCCCTTCCCCCACCCACTTCCCTCCCTCTTCCTCTCTCTTTGCTCTCCCCTTCCCCCACCCCCCACCGTGTACTAGGTCATTAATTGTCCTCATATCAGAATTGAGCACATAGGATTTTTGCTTCTCCATTCTTGTGATACTTTACTAAGAAGAATGTGTTCCACTTCCATCCAGGTTAATACAAAGGATGTAAAGTCTCCATTTTTTTTTTTTTTTTTTTTTGAGACAGAGCCTCAAGCTGCCACCCTGGATAGAGTGCTATAGCATCACAGCTCACAGCAACCTCCAATTCCTGGGCTCAAGCGAGTCTCCTGCCTCTGCCTCCCAAGTAGCTGGGACTACAGGTGCCTGCCACTATGCCCGGCCATTTTTTGGTTGCAGCCGTCATTGTTGTTTGGCCTGGCCCAGGCTGGATTCGAACCCGCCAGCTCAGGTGTATGTGGCTGGTGCCTTAGCCCATTGAGCCACAGGTGCTGAGCCAAGTCTCCAAATTTTTAATGGATGAATAGTATTCCATGATATACATATACCATAGCTTGTTAATCCATTCTTGGGTAATTGGGCATTTGGGTTGTTTCCACATTTTGGTGATTATAAATTGAGCTGCAGTAAGCTTCTGTACAGCTAAGGAGACAACAGCCAAAGCAAATAGACAACCTACACAATGTGAAAGGATATTTGCATATTTTGAATCAAACAAAAGCTTGATAACTAGGATCTGCACAGAGCTCAAATTAATCCAAATGAAAAAAGCCAACAATCCCATATATCAATGAGCAAGAGAGATGAGTAGAACCTTCTCTAAAAAAGACAGATAAATGGCTAACAAACATATGAAAAAAATGCTCATCATCCCTAATTATTAAAGAAATGCAAATCAAAACCACCCTGAGATAGCATCTAACCCCAGCAAGAATGGCACATACCACAAAATCTCAAAACTGCAGATGCTGGCATGGATGTGGAGAGAAAGGAACACTTTTACACTGCTGGTGGGACTACAAACTTTTTGGAAGGATGGAGAACCCTCAAAGAACTCAAGTCAGACCTCCCATTTGATCCTGCAATCCCATCACTGGACATCTACCCAGAAGGAAAAAAAAAATCCTTTAATGCATTTTTTATATTTAATTTTATTTC
>CAUYON010033156.1:0-13119 GCA_963573935.1 Arctocebus calabarensis | reverse complement strand
AGGCCGAGACAACAGCGGCAGTGGGGGTGTTGCTCTGAGCTCCAGGCTGCGGCGCTCTCCACTCATCCCGCTGCCCACTAAGTTCTTCCTTATCAGGAAGGTACCAGATGCAGCCCGTCGGGCTGTTTTGGAGGCTAAGTAACCCCCACATAAGGAGACCTGTATTCTGGACCAGCGAGGCGACCCTGGGCAAATAACCCTTCCTCTATGGTTCTGTTTCCTCGTCCTTAAAACGAGGTGAATAAACTAGAGGACTCAGGGAGTCCAGCTCTTACACTCATTCAAGCCACCCATGGAAATGATATGCAATTGCCTCAAACGTGGGCAATGCCCTCCGAGTTGCCATCAATTAACATTTGTAAATATTGGTGACTCCATCTGTCACAGACACTTAGCAACTTCAGTGGAGATTGATGCTGGCTGCAAGAATCCTGTCAAAACCCCTCTAGGCCCCGTATTTCATCGCCTCGGTTCATAATTGATTAGAAGGTTCATTTGGCTGAAGGGATTCAGAAGAATTATCTTTAAACTTCAGTGGCAGAACGTGCCACTGACTCTTCACAAAAAGCTTCATGGAGTTAACACCTCTAAGTCTCGTTGTTAGCAGAAATTTCACTCCAAGCTCCAGACTCAGCAAATCTGTGAAAAACTGAACCGGGTTGAGGTCGCAAAGGATCTGAACAGCAAGATTCAGTTAAGACCTTTTATCTTAGGACCTAGTACAACCAGGAAAACGGAAATAACATTCAATGAAGCCAGTCTGTTTAAGCAGGACTTAAAGAACGGGGCAGCAGAAAAGGAGTCAGATTAGTCATTCTGTATACTTCTGCACGGAAATGAAAGACAGTACCTGTCATCCTGTTACTGCAAATGTATATTTTGCTCTGAAGAATTTGTGGGGCTTAAAGACACTAACGCAATTCATCCTAAAGTGTTTGGATGACTTTAAAATGTTCTGCTTTTACAGTTAGATGATTTCAAACAGGGGAGTTGAATAAAGCTGAAGGTCACAGAATCTGCCAATGGCAAAACTAGAATTCAATGGTTGTTAGCACAGCCAGGGCAAGCGTAATCAGAACTCATGGGCCTCCCCAGAGTGTTACGTTAATAGCCAAGAGGACAACGGTTATTTGCATAATCTGTGAAAAAGAGTATTAGTTGTTATTAAGTGAAAGGCAAAGTGTGTCATTTGTTGGGCACTTTAAAATCCAACCAAATAATCAGAGACTATAAAGCATCCATCTGGGATGGGTTTTTCCTGGCAGGATATGCCAATTGCTCTCGGTTACCCGAAGTGTTGTCTACACCTGACTCTGAGTACAGGGGTAGTCATACTGCTAGGGGACACTGGCTGATCAAGTAACAAGGAAAATTGCTGCCGTTGCTGTGGACACCACCTACAAAATCCCCTATGGTAGCATCTGTCTAACAACTATCTGAGATTTAACTAAAGGGACTATCATATAGTTTTTGCATTCCAGACACCACATTTTCCTCTGAAGACTGTGGAATTTTTATTACACTTTACTGTTGTCATTCTTCTGTCTCCTCTCCTTCTCTGAATACCTAAACCCACCCTTTCAGCCAGGTGAGGTGGCTCACGCCTGTAATCCTAATACTCTGGGATGCCAAGGTGAGTTGATTGCTTGAGCTTGGGAGTTCAAGACCAGACTGAGCAATAGACACCCCAGGCAGCACCTGTGGTTCAGGGAGTAGGGTGCTGACCCATATACTGAGAGTAGAGGGTTTGAACCCAGTCCCAGCCAAACTGCAACAAAAAAATAGCGGGGCGTTGTGGCAAGGGCCTGTAGTCCCAGCTACTCAGGAGGCTAAGGCAAGAGAATCTCCTAAGCCCAAGAGCTGTAGGTTGCTGTGAGCTGTGATGCCACCGCACTCTACCGTGGGCGACAAAATGAAACTGTCTCTAAAAAACAAAACAAAACAAAACAGTGAGACCCCCCCCCCATCTCTACTAAAAATAGAAAAATTAGTCGGGCATTGTGGCAGGTGCCTTTAGTCCCAGCTACTCGGGAGACTGAGGCAAGAGGATTGCTTGAGCCCAAGAGTTTGAGGTTGTTGTGAGCTACAGTGACACCACAGCACTCTAGCCTGGGGGACAGAGTGAGACTCTGTCTCAATAAATAAATAAACCCACCCTTTCTTCAAGGCCCATTTCAAATGCCACTTGCTTTCTCTTTGTATATTTCTCTTATGCCCTCTACTTGATAATGAGCATCTCAGCCTACGGTCTAGGTGTTATTCATCTTTATAATACCCACTAGCCAGACAGTACCTTGCCGTAGAAAGTAGAATCTAATAATTATCACATCAGCACTGTTGAGTAATGGGGGATATAGTAAGTACTTTTTAATATATCAGCTCATTTAATTTCAAATAATATTATAAAGACAGTATTTTTTTTGCCCTTGTTTTATTTTGAGCAACTTCTTTCTCTTTCTCTTCTTTCTTCTTTTTTTGACCAACCGTTTTCTTGGATGCTTTTTCCTTTTCCACTGGGCTCTGCACATTGAGAATTCTACAGGCTCAAATCAGGGACCTTTTCTCCTGTCTCCATATTCTACCTCACTTGATAATTTTACCTGTTTCCCTGGCTTTAAATACCATCCATATACTGACACCAGCCAGATTCATACGCAGGGACTGATCTCACCTCTGAACTCCAGTGTACCTGACTATGCTGGACATCAGTGTCACTTGGACATTTCACCTAATATGTCCCAAACCATTTAATCCACTTGATCTTCCCATCTCCGTCAATGGTACCTCTGCCCAACTAAATACTCAAGCTAGAAACCAGGGAAGTCATCCTTAGTTCCTCCCTCTGCTTCACTCATTGTCTTATTCAAATGTAAGTGCTATTTGACTTTACTTTATCTTGAGTCCATATCCTATGTCTTTTCTCTGCTCCTACTCTATTCAAATGCACCTCTAGGTTAGACTCCTGTCCCTGCCTTTCAACTGGGTCTCCTTCCCTGCACCCTCAAACATGCCCTACAGTTAGTAGCCTTGATGATCATCTTAAAACAGAAACCAGGTGGAGTGTGGCGGCCTGTAATCCTAGCACTCTGGGAGGTTGAGGAGGAGGATTGCTTGAGGTCAGGAGTTTAAGAGCATTCTGAGCAAGAGCAAAACACTATTTCTACTAAATATGGAAAAAGTTAGCAGGGTATAGTGGTACATGCCTGGAGTCCCAGCTTCGAGAGGCTGAGGCAGGGGGATCACTTGAGCCTGGGAGTTTGAGGTTGCTGTGAATTAGGATGATGCCACTGCACTCTAGTTCAGGTGATAGAGTGAGACTGTCTCAAAAACAAACAAAAACAAAAACTAAATCCCAAGTCCAAGTCCTTGCATGATTCTCAGAGTGGCCCCTGTCGCCCTCAAAAACTCCACATCGAGTAGGGCACCGGCCCCATATACTGAAGGTGGCGGGTTCAAACCCGGCCTCGGCCAAACTGCAAAAACAGAAAAATAGCCGGGCGTTGTGGCAGGTGCCTGTAGTCCCAGCCACTTGGGAGTCTGACACAAGAGAATCACCTAAGCTCAGGAGTTGGAGGTTGCTGTGAGCTGTGTGATGCCACGGCACTCTACCGAGGGTGATAAAGTGAGACTCTGTCTCTACAAAAACAAACAAACAAACAAAAATCCTCATCAAGCCCCTCCCCCTTGAACACTAAATTCCAGCCCCACTGGCCTTTCCCTAGCTCAGAACCACCAAGCCCCAGGTCCTACAAGGCCCTTTACAAATGCTGTTACAAATGCTGTGGAAAAATCTTCCCTTCCTCCCCTCCTCCCCTGCTCAGGCTAACTTCTCGCCTCCTGTCATCACTTATCTGAAATCGACCTATGTAAGTTTGGCCCTCCACCCACTCTGCCTGTCATTCTCTGTCACTGTCACCTGTTCCCTCCTTTCCCCACATTTGTTGGAATTTGTAATTGCACACATTTTAGTGTGTTAGTGTGCCTGATTCCCCTTGTAGATAACTAGCCCACTTTATTGAGCATGTGGTAGATGCTCAGAAAGCTTTTTGGACTAATAAATGAATATGAACTAGTCTGTCCAAGATTTCAGAACTAGTAAACTAGAAAATGGTGAGGAAGTCTGCAAACCCAGGTCGCCTGACTTCGAAGACTTAACCATTCATGAAACTAAATTCAATCTCTGTCTTCAAGCCTTATTACTCGTCTTTCAAATGGTGCCATAAAACCTGCCTTGAGGAGGTAAAGTTTGTAAAGCCCTTAGCACTGTTCCTGAGTGCTCAATAGATGGTAGCTAATACTATTTGTGTAGCAATTATTCTCTGCTTTCCAAAATGCTTAAGCAAAGGGCAGTTGGTGCTTCAGAGCTAAAAGAGAATAAACAGAAAGGGACTTAGGAGATCAAATAAATAGAGAAATCAAAAATAAACATTGTCATCTGCAAGTGGTATGGCATAATGAGTCGTCTTTTATATCAATGTTGTTCACTTTTTCTTTTTTATAATGGGGTCAACGGAGCTAAATTCAGAGAGAGGCAGCTTCTCTGAATCTCCCATTCAGCACTTCCATTATGGCTTGGTGATAAATTCTGCTGTGAGCCTTTAAGATGAAAGCCAAACTGGAAAGTTAATTAAAGATAAAAATGGATGCTGTCAATTTTACTGCTGAAATGAAATGCATTTTCACAGATTAAAGGAAAAAAACAAGTATTGATAGGATATTAAAATTCAATTCTTCAAATGAAATGATATAAAAAGAAAGATCTCTTCCAAGGGCTATTTCAAAGGTCACAATTAAAATGTAAAAGTACAGATATATTTTAATGTACGGAGTGTTAAGAACGAAATTTAATTGGCCATGGTTTTATTAGACTGTAATAACTAAATAGTAGTGCATAAAATCAAATATCACAAAAATATGAACCATATATAAAACCGAGCTGTCCCAATAGAATTTAATAATAACATATATATGTCACAGACCCAATTACTAATAGAAAAAACACAAGCAAATGAGGAAATGTCAATTCAACTACAAAACAGAGTAAATTGTAATCTATACTGGAGAAATACCAGTTCCTGTTAAAAATGATGACATTGTTTTCCACCTTTAGAAAGAACAATACACTATCCCATGTCCCCTAAATGTTGAAAGCTTTTAAATCTGGGAGTGATGAATCACATTATGGAAGAATTTTTCTTTTCTTTTCTTTTCTTTTTTTTTTTTTTTGGAGACAGAATCTCACTCTATTGCCCTGGGTAGAGAGCCATGGCATAATAGCTCACAGCAGCCTCAAACTCCTGGGCTCAAGCAATCCTTTTGCCTAATTCTCCTGAGTAGCTGAGACTACAGGTACCCCACAACACCTGTCTAGTTTTTTTTTTTTAAGAGTTGTAGTCTTGCTCTTGCTCTTGCTCAGAATGGTCTCAAACTCCTGAGCTCAGACAATACACCCTCTTCGGCCTCCCAGAGTGGTAGGATTATAGGCGTGAGCCATTGAGCCAGGCCAGAATTTTTCCTTTGAAGGCAAATATGAATTTTTGTAGATAAAATCCTTCAGCCAATTAGCAATTATTTAATATCCACAAGTTCAACATTTGTATATGATAGACAACTTATTGGGAATGCATAAATGTATATTGTGTTAAGCAATCTGTACTATATAGATGGTATACTATTATAAATCTTATTTTATTTATTTATTATTATTTTTTTTTTATTGAGACAGAGCTTCAAGCTGTCCCCCTGAATAGAGTGCAATGGCATCACAGCTCACAGCAACCTCCAATTCCTGGGCTCAAGTGAGTCTCCTGCCTCCGCCACCCAAGTAGCTGGGACTATAGGCGCCGCCACAATGCCTGGCCGTTTTTTGGTTGCAGCCGTCATTGTTGTTTTGTTTGGCGGGCCCAGGCTGGATTTGAACCCACCAGCTCAGGTATACGTGGCTGGCGCCTTAGCCCGCTGAGCCACAGGTGCCGAGCCGGTATACTGTTATAAATTTTAAAACGAAACTTGTGCTCTTAATTTAATATCTACAAGGTACAATCACAAATATTTAATTCTGTGCAAAAGATAGATTGAAATATGCTTACCAAATATATAGCTTGCATCTCCCCCTCAGGCTTTCTATTCTGGATGTGGCAAGCATTTATAGACACTGCTACATCTCTTAAAATGAGTCCAAAGTACGAATCATACAAATCATACTGCAGGTACAGGCCACAAATGTTCTACATACTTGTGGCTACACAGTGGGAGAACTGCCATCCTAGAATGTGATTCATTCATTGCCAATTTAATTGTTCCCAGATTTTCGCCACTTCAACCAAGGGATATTACGAAATTGTCATCTGCAAAAGCTTGAAAAGCATGAAAATGAAATATATTTTATTTCCATGTGTAATTTGCAAACTGCCAGATAACTCTTTTAGGGAAGTGAGGATAAAGTAAAAGGTGGAGGTGCGTCTCTAACATGGTTTGGAATCTCTGCTCTAATGATCCACTCCTCTAATGTATTTACCCACCCAGTTTCTTTTCTCATGGAATACTAATTGACGTGAAGGTCTCTCCATGGATAGGAAACAAGACCAGATGAGAAACCTCTTAGCAATACAAAAAGCTCCCTCTGAAGGTTAGTTATGTATGGCATTGATTGTTCCAGAGAATTGATTATCTCTAGCCTAATTAGAATTCTAAGCCACCTGATCCAAATCTCTTGAAATTGGAAATCACTTTGTAATTTCTAGTTCCACAGCTGTCTCACACAAGATACACTCTTTCTTTGCCCTTACATTACATGCCTGATTAATTTTAGGTATTTTTAATTTTAATTTTTATTTTATTTTATTTTTTTGCAGTTTTTGGCCGGGGCTGGGTTTGAACTCGCCACCTCCAGGATATGGGGCTGGCACCCTACTCCTTTGAGCCACCGGTGCCGCCGGTATTTTGAATTTTTTTTAAAGCTAAAGAATACTTGGAGTTGTCCACATGGAAAAGGAATATTTTGATCCTGGTTTATATCTGATCTTCTCAGTCATTGGTAAACCAGAGTTGATATTACTTGAGTTTCTAACAAACACATGATCTTTTCAATGCTCTGTGGGGTAAGAGATTAGGAAATACAGAAAGTTTTTGGGGTTCAGTGCCTGTAGCTCAGTGGTTAGGATGCTGGCCACTTACACCAGGGCTGGTGGGTTTGAACCTGTCCTAGGCCTGCTAAAGAACAATGACAACAACAACAAAAATACCCAGGCATTATGGTGGGTGCCTATAGTCCCAGCTACTTGGCAGGCTGAGGCAAGAGAATCACTTAAGCCCAAGAATTGGAGGTTGCTGTGAGCTGTGACAGCATAGCACTCTACTGAGGGCAACATAGTTAGACTTTGTCTCAAAAAAAATTTATTGGCATATTGAGAAGTGCACAGACTTTGATCTCTGGAGTTGCATAAACATGAGTTTGAATCCTAGATGGTCATTCATTCATTCATTCCAACAAATATTGGAGAGTCAGCTGCCATATATGCCAAATTCTAGTGAAGCACATAGATAATTGTTCCTGCCTTTGTAGAGGTTACTGCCTTGGTCAGGAAAGCAGGGGATAGAAAGGAGAATGAGATAATTTTAGAATTGGATAAGAATTGTGGGAAATAGGAAGTGATGGAGTGGGGGTGTGGGTTTTACTTTAGATGGGGTAGTCAGGAAATGTCTCTCTGTCAAGGTAACCTGAGTTAGGACCAGAAATGGAGGAAGTGCCAAACTGGCAGGGTGCAGGGGAAGAGCATCCCAGATAGAGGGACAGTCTGGTAAAAACCCTAAGAGATAAAGGAGCTTGTAGTGCAAGAAGGACAGAGAGGAAACATGTACAGAGATGGGGGCGTGGGGTAGCAGCCGTAGGTCAGAATGAAGGGGATGGAAAGCAGGGGTGGCTCATGCCTGATATCCCAGCACTCTGGGAGCCTGAGGCAGGTGAATTGTTTGAGCTCAGGAGTTTGGGACTAGCTGGAGCAAGAGTAAGGCCCCATCTCTACTTAAAAATATAATAAAATAAAGAAAAACTACTCAGCCATTGTGGTGAGCATCTGTAGACCCAGCTACTAAGGAGGCTGAAGCAAGAGGATCACTTGAGCCCAGGAGTTTGAGGTTGCTATGAGCTGTGACACTATGGCCCTCTAGCCAGGGCAATAGAGTGAAACTCTTGTCTGAAAGAAAGAAAGAAAGAAGGAAAGAAGGAAAGAAGGAAAGAAAGAAAGAAAGAAAGAAAAGAAAGGAAGAAAGCAGTGGCTGATTCAGTTTTTTATTTATTTTATTTTTTTTTTGAGACAGAGCCTCAAGCTGTCACCCTGGGTAGAGTGCCATGGCATCACAGCTCACAGAAACCTCCAATTCCTGGGCTCAAGCAAGTCTCCTGCCTCTGCCTCCCAAGTAGCTGGGACTACAGTTGCCCGTCACAACGCCCGGCCATTTTTTTGTTGCAGCTATCATTGTTGTTTGGCGGGCCCGGGCTGGATTCGAACCCGCCAGCTCAGGTGTACGTGGCTGGTGCCTTAGCCCGTTGAGCCACAGGTGCCGAGCCTGATTCAGTTTTATATTGAAGATTATATTTGGGGGCAAAAAGGGGGAGTTCTTTTTAAGCAAAAAAATATGAAATTTGGTGTGAAATCGAATATTTACTTAGAATTTTAAAAGTCTGAACAAATACAATTTTTTAAAATGTTGACAAACGTCACAGTGTATAGAAATTATAGTTTGATTAATGGCCTGACACAATATACATGGGGAGTTCTCTGAGCAAAAACCTATGTGAGGTTTAAGACGTGGTCATGAACTCTGATTTACATTCTAGGGAGATCACTCTAGCAGTGAAGGGGAGCACAGGTTGGAGGGGGCAAGAGTGGAGGCTGCTACCGAAGTCCAGGTAAGGGCTGATGGTCATGTCTTGCAGGGAAAGTTGGTCCTGGGAGCTGTGTGACTTGGCACAGGTCACTTGCCTTTCTGAACTTTGGTGTTCCCACTTACACAATGGGAAGATTGCCTCCAAATTACTGAGCACAGAGTAGGCCCTAAGACACTGAGTGCTATAGTTACAATCCCTGGCTTACATGGTGGTGGTGAGAATTAACACTACATTTATAAAGTGCCTGATACATACTTTTTACTCAACAAATGATAGCTTCTGCTCTACTGGATAGAGAAATAGCACTTTTTAAGGCAGCAAAATACTTTAGAGAAGCAATGAGAAGGAAAAAATATTTTTAAAATTTTCATTTAAGAGTATTTTGAGGGTGACGCTTGTGGCTCAGTCGGTAAGGCACTGGCCCATATACTGAGGGTGGTGGGTTCAAACCCAGCCCCAGCCAAACTGCAACAAAAAAATAGCCAGACGTTGTGGCAGGTGCCTATAGTCCCAGCTACTCGGGAGACTGAGGCAAGAGAATCAGCTAAGCCCAAGAGCTGGAGGTTGCTGTGAGATGTGTGAGGCCACGGCACTCTACCGAGGGCAACAAAGTGAGACTCTGTCTCTACAAAAGAAAAAAAAAGAGTATTTTGAAATAGCTCAGCTATAATTTGCTGAAGGTTACCTTCAGTATACCTTTTCAGAATCTAAACTGGGCCACTAGAGATAAGTTCATAGTAGCTAACTCTGGACAAGACCTGGAATTCATTCAATTCCAAAGAAATTGTGCATTGTGTTTTTAAAAGTTACTCGATTGCTTAGGACTCAGAAGATAGTTTACCCTGGATTCTTCCATTTTGTGTGATTCTGAAGTTTTCAGAGAGTGTTATTATATAAGGCTCTTAGGTACAGAATCAAAGACTTAGCTTCTCCTACTGTAGGTATAAAGGAACTTAGAGGAAGCATTCTTCCAGCCAAGATGAAAGGAAGCAAAAATCCTTTCCAACTGTGAGACCTACTTCAGTGGTAACAAATTCATAGATATTTACTCAAATAGTCAACCCAATTCCCATTTTTAGTGGGCTCTTACAAAAGAAAATAGGGGAAAGTAGACTCTTTAAAATCTCTCTCACTAATATGAATGTATAGTATAAAGATGGATTAAAAATAAACCAAGAGGGCTCGGCGCCTGTGACTCAAGGGGCTAAGGCGCCAGCCACGTACACCTGAGCTGGCGGGTTCGAATCCAGCCCGGGCCCGCCAAACAACAGTAACGGCTGCAACCAAAAAATGGCCGGGCGTTGTGGCGGGCGCCTGTGGTCCCAGCTACTTGGGAGGCGGAGGCAAGAGACTCGCTTGAGCCCAGGAATTGAAGGTTGCTGTGAGCTGTGATGCCACAGCACGCTATCCAGGGTGACAGCTTGAGGCTCTGTCTCAAAAAAAAAAAAAAAGAGAGAGAGAGAGAGAAATGGTCCCAGGTAGAAATCAGGATGTGAGGAAGCAAAGAACACCAGGAATAATAAGTATGTAGGTAAAAATAAAAAAAAGATTATTTAAAAAAAAATAAATAAACCAAGAGATGACCCCAAAATTCTACACTTCTAGGTATAGCTAAAAAGTAGAAAATACCCAGATGATGGATAAACAGAATGTAGTATGACCAAACAATAGAATAAGCTCATGAACTTGCCACCATGCACTTAGGTTGGCAACACTGTACAAACAACTTGATTAGGTTTCATAACCTTGGGATATCAGTGTCTCACAGCTGTGTTCGTGTGGACGTGTGGCAGTGTCTTGCTGAATGGTGTTCATTATTGTTGCTGTGTGTTTTTGTGTGCTGTTATAAGAAAGAGCTTGAATTACAGCAATAAACTAACATTTGTAAATCTCTTATTAAACTTGGCAAGAATGGAAATTAAGTCGGGGACTTGTTAATCAAAGTTTATGGGGATAGTGTCATGAAGAAAACAAATTAATTAAATGTTTTTCTGAGAGGAGAGAAAGCATCATTGATGAAGAGAGGTCAGAGCAGCCAGTAGTAAGCAGAACTGTTGAAAACATTGCATAAGATCTCTGCATCAAAATTGTCTTGTGACTGTGAGAGGTTCAGCAGACCAAGTAAACATCGATAGAGAAACAGGAAAATCTTAACTGAAAATATTGGCCAACAACTCATGGCTCTTGCATCATGAAAATGCACCAGCTTACACGGCACTGTCTATCACAAAGTTTTTAGCCAGTAAACAAATACTTGTAAGGGGACACCCTCCCTACCCATGTGATCTAGCCCCCAGTAACTTTTTTGTTTACCTGAAGATAAAGAAAATATTGAAAAGTAGACATTTTGATGACATTCAGGGCACCAAGGTATATAATAGAACAACAGCTCTGATGGCTATTCCAGAAAAAGTCCCAAAATTGCCTTAAAAGGTGGACTGGGTATTAGCATTGGTGCACAGATTCTCAAGGGGAGCACCTCCAAGGTGATTGTAGTTATATTCAGCAAAGAGGCATGTAGCACTTTTTCTAGGACAAGTTCACCAACTTAACTGTCAGAACGTGTAAGAATGAATCTATGGTATTGTTTCTCTAACCTAGTAAACAAATGGGCAAGGTGCAGGGGCTTATGCCTGTAATCCTAGCAATCTGGGAGGCTGAGGTTGGTGGATTGCTTGAGCTCAGGAGTTTGAGACCAGCCTGAACAAAAGCTGCACCCCCATCTCTACTAAAAATAGAAAAACTGAGGCAAGAGGACCACTTAAGCCCGAGTGGGAGGTAGCTGTGAGCTATGACATCACAGCACTCCACCCAGAGCGAAAGCGTGAGACTCTGTCTCAAAATAAATAAATAAATAAATTAATTAATTAATTAATTAAACAAACAGATAAATTACTGAGAAGGCTACAACATGAATGAACCTTGAAAACATTATGGTAAGTGAAAGAAGCCAGACACAAATGACCACACACTGTATAATCCTGCTGATATGAAATGTCCAGAATAGGCAAATCTGTAGGGAAAGAAAGTCTATCAGTAGTTGCCTAGGGCTGGGCAGCAACTTGGGGATGATGGCTAAGGGGCATACGGTTTCTTTTTGGGGTGATGAAAACGTTCAGAAATTGTGGTGATGATTGCACAACTCTGAATATACTAAAAACCATTGAAATGTATGCTTTAAATGAGTGAATTATATAGTATGTGAATTATATCTCAATAAGGCTTTTACCAAAAAATAATAAAAATAAATTAATAAATCAATGAAGAAGGATAAATAACTATTTTATTTCAGGTAACTCAGAATTAACTCAATCCCCAGTCTGAAAAATGGAATTACATTTGCATAATTAGATTAAAGACTGCCTTTTATAAATTAACAATTATATATTTAAACTGTGAATCATAAAGATGACAAAATCACAAGTGTACTAGAATAGTATTGATATATTTTGGTATGCATAATATCTTTACTCCTCAGCTCCAGCAATCCACCTGCCTCAGCCTCCCAGAGTGCTAGGATTACAGTTGTTTTAAATGAATTAGAGCAACTGTTTTTCTCATTCATTCAAAAATCTCTGAAGCCTCTGCAATGTATAGAGTACAAACTCCAAACTTGTAAAGTTGTCTTCTTATCCTCATGTATGCATTTCTGATCTCATCTTTTATTACTCCCCAGTGAGCTGTGCTCTATCTCTGCTCAGCTACTGGACTCCCATAAATATGTGAAGCTTTCCCATTGCCAATTCATTAATTGCCAGCTTAATTATTCCCAGATTATTTACACTTCAACCAAGGGATATTATGAAATTCTGATCCACAAAAGCATGAAAATGAAATATTCATGTATAATTTGCAAACTGCCAGATAATTCATTTAGAGAAGTAAGGATAAAGGTTGGAGGTGCTTACCCATTCAGCTTCATTTTTCACACATATGGCCCCTTCTGCCTTTACTCCTTAGTTTTCAGAATTCTGTGCAGTCATCTGGAGTCTACCTCCCCTCCACGTGCTAAGTAGTTGATTATTGCCCTGCCTTTTCTGCAAGACTGCAAGTTAAGAGCTGAGGACATGTCTTCCTCATCCACGTATTCCCATCACCCCAAAATACAAGGAACATGGTAAGTGTTTAATGAAGAAATGAATCTACTTTATGGTCTTGTTTTTTAGAGTTTGGAGTATTTTTTCACTGCCAATACAAACTCTTTCATGGAACTTTTGAAGTGCTGAACT
>CAUYON010033152.1:0-16466 GCA_963573935.1 Arctocebus calabarensis | reverse complement strand
GTACACCATGGAATATTGTGCAGCCTTTGAAAAAGAGGGAGACTTTACCTCTTTCATATTTACATGGATGGAGCTGGAACATATTCTTCTTAGCAAAGTATCTCAAGAATGGAAGAAAAAGTATCCAATGTACACAGCCCTGCTATGAAGACAATTTATAGCTTTCATATGAAGGCTATAACCCAAAATTAGCCCAAGAATATGGGCAAAGGGGAGAGGGAAAGGAAGGGAGGGGAGGGGCGAAGATGGGTGGAGGGAGGGTAACTGGTGGGGCCACACCTATGGTGCATCTTAGAAGGGTACAGGTGAAACTTACTGAATGCAGAATACAAATGACTTCATACAATAACTAAGATAATGCCATGAAGGCTATGTTAACCAGTTTGATGAAAATATTTCCGATTGTATATGAAACCAGCACATTGTACCCCAAGTGTACCCCATCAATGTACACAGCTATGATTTAATACAAAAAAATTGCTTCCATAATCCTGTACCCTGAAAGGTGGGTCAAAGCAAAGGAATAACCTAAGGAGAATGGGGTCCAGCATCCTTTTTCTTCAGAAATGTGGAATTCTAGAGCCCACGAAGGATCGATGGGCAGCCTGCAGTGTCCTGGTGGCTCCAGTAACAGTCGTCTCTGTTGAGAAAGGGGGACTTGGCTCAAACCACCTTCCGTCACTACAGCTCAAGGGTTCCTTTCATTGGAAAATCAGGCTGTTAGCTTGGTTTAGATGCCCCGTCCTTGCTACCGGGGACATTAGCACTTGAGGCTTGTGTTTATGAACCCTGTTCTCTTCTCTTCTCCCCTAGTTACTGTGACGGTCGGAGGAAAGCAGCACTTGCTCGGCCTGTACGACACTGCAGGACAGGTACATGTTTATTATCTTGATTCCTTTAGGGTGGGGCGGTGTCGGGAGAAGAACAGATCCATTTGGCTGGGCACTAACAGCACCGTTATTATGCATCCTGATCATGTGGGGCCAATTTCTCACCCACCTAAATGACAACTAAATGCATATTCTTAGTTTTTGAAAACACTTCTTACTACAAAAAACTATTTGGTTACATTATTCAAGGTATTTATAGGTAAAGAATGATTTATTCATTGACTGATGACCAGCCATCACCAAAATAACATTTGACCAGGACTGGGCGGCACCTGTGGGTCAAAGAAGTAGGGTGCCGGCCCCATATGCTGGAGGTGGCAGGTTCAAACCCAGCCCCGGCCGAAAACTGCCAAAAAAACAAAAAGAAGATTTGACCAGGAGTTTCAATTTCTTCCTGCAGAAACCTATTCCAGGTCCAAGATTAATGGAAATTTCATAAATTTTAGTTCCACCCCTCTACTACTTTCATGTTATTTTCTTTGCCTATCTTTTATTTGAGCTGTGAAAAGATCAAAAAAGAGATTGATGAGGGTGAGGGGAAGAGGTAGGAAGAATATCATTTAATTGTTGGAAGGAAGAAAAGCCCAGATCCTAGATGTTTTCCAAAATTGAGTGCCAACCTCTGAACAGCTGGAGGTTGACTCTGAATTCTCTGGGATTCTGTCATGAAACATTTCAAGGGGAAGAATCTGGCCGACCAATAACGTAAGGCAAGGGACCAGAACCCTCGGCACTCAATCCACAGCACGTGCACTGCTGGGGTGCAAATGTCCCATCTGTCTTTCCTCCCCACACTGCTATGGAAAGTCTCTGATGTTACAGACTCACAGGTTGGTGCACGGGAAGCGGTTAAGCGATTTATGGCTGTGGCCCAATTTCTTGGAGAGTGCTTTTGTTACCATATGTCTTGGGTCATTTATTTAGGTTCAAATCAGTGGGTCGTTCAATCTGTTCAAATTCATACATCTGAAATCCTTTGGCGTGAACATTTTTCCGTGCTGTTTCCCACCAGGAGTTCTCCTGGTAATTGTTCTATGTAGTTATGTGTTTGTCTAGGCCTTTTTTCACAGTTATCTGGAGATATGTCATTTTGCTCCACTTGAAAGCTCTTTAGTAGAAAATAAGTAAATGGAATTCTCTTTGGGGGTTTCTGTGCCCATTTGCCAGGACCACTGTATGAGGAACATCAGAGCCCCGTGCTGGGCAGGCCAGGCCGGGACCCGGAGCTCTAGGACCAGCTCAAGGCTCCTTAGCAGCCAAGTCCCCCCCACTGGCAGATGGATGGCTGTCTGGCAAGCTAAGGGCAGGAAATGGGGGTGAAGGAAAGGAAGCCCCTCCCCCGGCCTGCTCCTGCCCAAATGGGAAAATCCGTTTGGCTCCTCTGCGCTAAGGTTCCTGGGCCTTGGTGCAGCTCACTCCCTCAACAGAAGGCAGCTCTAATTCAAGCACAGTCACTGGGGTGTCCCCACTGAACAGGAACCCCCAGCCTGAAAGACACGAGTTTACACCTGCCTCCCTCAGTCAAATTGCATGACTATGTAATCCACTTTGAAACGTTCACTACAGCAATGATTATTCCATGATTCTGAAACCTGTGTTTACCTTGCCTTCTACAAAAAGCTCTCCATGCCACCCTCTCACCCCTCTCCTCTGCGGCAAGCCAAGACAGTTGTTGGCCCCTAGGCACTAATTGTCCTATGAACAACCTCCATGGGTCTCTATTTAATTTCAAATCCAACAAAACTGTTTAAAGGCTCTTGTAGAGTTTAATTATTCTTTCCCACTGCTCTATTCTTTTTTTAAAAAATTTTTAAATATTACTAGTTTAAGAGTTGAAGCTACACAACATTGTAAAAATACCTTTAAACTCCAATTGAAGCAGACAGAATGGCCCAAGCTTGACACAAAAGTGACTACAACAACAAATAGGGTCTGGATATTTTCTTTCTTTTTTTTCTTTCTTTTTTTTTTTTTTTTTTTTTTTTTTGCAGTTTTTGGCCAGAGCTGGATTTGAACCCACCACCTCTGGCATATGGGGCTGGTGCCCTACTCCTTTGAGCCACAGGTGCTGCCCCAAGTCTGGATATTTGTTCAACTTTCACTGTAATGCTAATGCTTTCCATTCAGAGGTGGACAAGGCTGGTAAAGAAGCATAAAGCATGGGAAAAGGAATCCCAGAATGTATTTTAAGATTCCTTCAAGGCCTGAGCGGCAGCTGTGGCTCAGTGGGTAGGGCGCCAGCCCCATATACCAAGGGTTGCAGGTTCAAACCTGGCCCTGGCCAAACTGCAACAAAAAAAATAGCCGGGCATTGTGGCAGGTGCCTGTAGTCCCAGCTACTTGGGAGGCTGAGGCAAGAGAATCGCCTAAGCCCAGGAGTTGGAAGTTGCTGTGAGCTGTGACGCCACGGCACTCTACTGAGGGCCAGAAAGTGACACTTTGCCTCTGAAAAAAAAAAAAAAAAAGAAGATTCCTTCTCATCCTAAAATTTTATGATTAGGACCTTTAAAAGACAACTCTATAAAAATCCTGATAGAACTAGAGTAATTTGGCAAAAAGATCTGAAGCTAGACCCACAGGAGACCTTTTAGCAGTAAGACATTGTTAAATATTGGAATGTATTACATTAAGGATAACCAGTAATTCATCTCCTAGAACAGCAATTCTCAAACTTGAGCACACAGGAGAATCACCCACAGGGCTTGTTATACCTCAGCAGCTGGGTGGCCCCCACCCCTAGCATTTCTGATTCCGTAGGTCTGAGGGCAGGCCCAAGAATTTGGGGGGTTTTGTTTGTTTTTTTCTTCAATGCTTTACTTTTAAGATATGATGAGGAAAATCGTACGCATGGAAAAGAAAGACATGATTGCCCCTGAGTGAAAACAATCTAACCAGGACGTTTTTTTTTTTTTTTTTAATTAAATCATAGCTGTGTACATCAATGCAATCATGGGGTACAATGTGCTGGTTAACCGGGAAGGTTTAATGCCTGTCAGCTAATGTTGAGCTGAGCGTAGGACAGGCTCCGAGGCTGAAAAGAATGAATAATTAGTATTCCTCTCCTTCTTCCTCACCCACTCCTTCAACAGAAGCCACACCAACCTCCTCATAATCCTTCTCAAGGGCAGCCATGTCCTCACAGGCCTCAGAAAACTGCCCGTCTTCCACCCTCACACCATGTGCCAGTGGACAGAGGCAGGCTTGGCACCAAGCAGGTCACACTTGTGGTCCAGCGAGCGCAGGCCTCATGAGCGACAGCTGCAGTGTTGCTCAGCAGGCACCCAGCTCCGTACCTTGGCCCGGTCTTACCCGGTTCCACAGTGGGAACCTGGTAATTGATGCCAAACTTGAGGCCAGTGGGACACCAGGCCACAAACCAGACGCTGCGCTTGGTCTTGGTGGCAACAGCAGCATCGACATCTTTGGGAGCCACATTGGTGCCCTCGTCTCACCCCAAATCCATTTCCTCTGGCCACATGTGGCCCTGTGATCTCTGCTGAGAAAGCCTACCGTGAACAGCCTGCTGTAGCAGAGATCACCAAAGCTTGGTCTGAGCCAGCCAACCAGATGGAGAGATGTGCCCCCGGCCACGGTCAATACGTGGCTGGCTTCCTGCTGGACCTTGGTGAAGAACTTGCATTTCTAACAGGTTTTCTGGCACTGCTGCTGCTTCTGGTCATACCTTACTTTGAGAATCACTGTTCTAGAATCCTGCCACTCCAAGTGTGGCCCAAGGAACAAAGCACTTGGCTTCACTGGGGCAAATTAGAAATGCAGGATCTCGGGCGGTGCTTGCAGCTCAAAGGAGTAGGGTCCCCCATAAAGCAGAGGTGGTGGGTTCAAACCCAGCCCCAGCCAAAAACTGAAAATAAAAATAAAAATAAAAATGCAGGACCTCAGGCCCTTCCCCTCCTGCCCTTCATTTTAAGAAGAGCCCCAGGTTCAGGTGCTCATTAAATATTGAAAAGGCACTACTCTGGAAGTTTCAGGTGGTGAAAGCTTTGTTTCGAAAGTCAGGAGGAAGCAAAGGAAAATAAATATTACCCGAATTGATCCCTATGTTTTTACAATTCAGCCCATTGTAACAAATTTAATTTAGAAGCATTGTCCCAAAATTTCCATTCCCAGTCCTAGGTAGGATAACCCAGCTATATTCTGGGAACTGCAGCTGAGATCACATGGCTAAGGACACCGATATCTAATTCAAAAATCCTCTCCTGGCCCGTTTCTAGGAAGGAAAGAGAGATAATCTCAAAAAAGATTGACTAATCTCTGAACCACGAAAGGGAAATAAGCCTTTGAATATGGCTATAGAGTTTCATCTTGCTAAAATAATCAGGTTTTCATATTTGCGGAAACCAGGAAGCAGCACCCACACCTTGGTCTCCAGCCAGCCGTGGGTCACAGGTGACAAAACACCCTCAGGAAGCAAATAAATTCTCAAAGTACCAGTGGAAGGACTCACTCTCTCTGCCCCCAGCGCCAGCCCTGAGCCGACCCACTCACCCGGCTCCCTCCACTGCGAGGTACCTGGTCGGCCTGGGACCCAGCTGAGCCCCGGAGACGCTCCTGCTCCTCCCAAAGACGGTTTATAACCAAGTCTCATTGCTCTGTCAACCTGTGGCAGCTGCCGTCCCCGAGCCCCTGAAACAAACACACGTTTGGACAAGATGGCCTCTTTAGAAGGCTCCCCTGGTGGGTAGAACTCCAGCCGTTAGGGTTGGCAGTGGGGTGAGTTGTTCTTCTCAGGGGGCTGCATGTTACCCCTCGATCACACACCCGGGAGGCAGGAAGGCAACCAGGCCCGTCAGCCAACTCACCCTCACGGCCCATGTCCCTAGGAGGGTCTGGTAAAGGGATTTCTAGAGCTCAGATCTTTGGCTCAGCTACTAGACTCCCACCTCTGACTTCTCCATGACATCCCACCGGTTGGTTTGTTCAAAGAGGGAAGGCGAGAGTGAGTGGCCAGCAGGGTGCCAGGCTGCGAATCCTGAAGCCAGCCCTGGGCAGCCGCCACCTGAGGCCCCCAGGCTGGGAGCGGGGGCAGGGCATGGCCAGATGTCCTCCTGTCCTGCCACCGGCCAGCTACAGCTGAGCCAGCATGGTACTAAGACACCCCCCTCCTTTTCTCAGTGGGCAAAGCCCTGCTCAGATAGCGGTCTCTCTGGCCAAACTTCAGGGTGGACAAAGCTCAAAGACAAAATCTGCAAAACTGGCCGTTGGCAGCACTGCTAGGGGAAGGAGCATCTGTCAGGAGCCCCATGCACCCTGCTTGTCAGCCTGGCACCTGCTTTCTTAGGAGGGGATACCCCCAAGTTCCCCACAGAATCAGGGGCTGTCACTGAGAAACCACAGCCCACGACAGGTCAGCTGTCACCAGTGATCATGGGACCGTGGAAGCAAGGACAGCCCTCAGCTGAGCCCTTCACTCACCCGCCACTGCACACACATCTTTACCAGGTGCTGACTTCTAAGCCTCAGTTTCCCCCAAGGGCCAGAGAAGCACAGGACAGGAGGCAAGTGCACCTGGGGCTCATTACCGGCAGCCCAGAGTCCCCTGGGAGGGACACACACAAGCCGTCCTCTGCGCTACTGGCTGACCCAGGGGGGCCCTCTGGAGTGCAGAGTCTGGCATCAGTCCTTATGGAAAGTTTGTCTGAAACCTCAGGACAAATGTTTTTCCTCAGTGAGCAACTCAACTTTCTCAGTCACACACATTCTAATGTGTGTGTGTGTGTTTTTAAGAGTATGTACTTTGGAGGATTAGGGAGAAATTTGTGTAATGAGTTGTTGGTAAAAATAACCCTCAGACACAAGCTTACTTCTCCCCAAATCATGGAAATCAGAGGTCTAGAAACATCGAGAGAGGCAGAGTTTGCACATATTTGGGTCTCATCACTACTCTGCTCAGGGAAAGCTGGTTTCAATTTTAGCCATAGACCTCGGGGAGGGCAGAGAAAGGGCTCCAGGACCGGCAGCTGCTGTGGACATGGGGCCAGGACGGACCTCACGCTTGACCATGTCCAGACGGCATTCCACGTGGTCTACAAACATCAGCACATGTTATTCGCGTAACACCCGAGAGGCCTGCACCACTCACTTCATTCTACAGGGAAACAGGGAGAACTTACCCAAGATCACACCACGGTCACAGCCAGAATGGGGATCAGAACCCAGATATTGTGTGGGTTCAGCCCATGCTCTTAAGCCACTATACGTGGTACCTACTTTTTCCGGACCAACCCTGACTTGCGGAAGAATATGAAAATGAGACTTGCACTGAAAAAGCTGGTGTATCACCCAACCAAGAAGACTCAGAAGTAGAACTCCAGTTCCAGTCAATATAATTGGGGGAGGTGCTCAGTGCAGTTCTTCCTACTCAGGGTGTGGTCTCTGGACTAGCGGCATCGGCCTCACCTGGAAACTCGAATGCAAATGCTGGGGCTTTGCTCCAGCCCTGCTACTGAGTAAGAATGAGAGCTTTGCCAAGACCCCCACGTGATTCCAATGTACATAAAGTCTAAGTCTGGTGTAACAGTTCTCATATCTACCACCTGTATCATCAGGGTGCAGCTGTTCCCAAAAATATGTAGGACCCAGGTGTTTGGCCCATTTAATGCTGAGGCTTTCTCTGAACTTGTTTTTTTAAATAATCCTCTCCTCCGTCACCCCAGAGCACGAGATCCACCTTCAAACTGACCCCGTTGCTGCCTTCAGGGTGAGGTTGGGTGGAAAGCACTCAGAAGGGTACCTTGCCCCAATTTCCTTACCCCCACCCCAGCGCCTCTGTCTCCTTTACAAAGCCCCACTCAGAGTTGCTCTTTGAGATTAAAACATTGTCTCTTCAAGAAGCACACAAGCACCTGTCTTCCATTCTCCATTTCAGCATTCAGCTTCAAATACCAGCTGGACCATCCACTGATAGCCCCCAACATCATCTCAACATGGGATCATCCAGCCCAGGGCCAAAGGAAGCTCCATTGCAAAAGAGCTTTAAGTTGGGTGGTGCCTGTGGCTCGAAGGAGTAAGGTGCTGGCCCCATATACCAGGGAGGTAGTGGGTTCAAACCCGGCCCGGCCAAAAACTGCAAAAAAAAAAAAAAAAGCCATTTAATTCATCAGCTGGTACAAGTTCAAATCCCTCAACTCCCCCCCCCCCATTCCCAGGTTCCAGTCCCAAGGAGACACTTCCTTTATTAATCCAAACCCTTTCGGCAGTATTTCCTGGCTACAGCCAATGGCAAGCCCTCAACATCCTATGCATGGGCCTTCTTGAAAGGTATTACTTTGTAGTCCTGGTTAAATCAATCTGTCTAGACATCGATTTTTTTTTTTTGAGACAGAGTCCCACTATGTCACCCTGGGTAGAGTGCTGTAGCGTCACAGCTCACAGCAACCTCAAACTCTTGGACTTGAATGATTCTTTTGCCTCAGCCTCCCAAGTAGCTGGGACTACAGGTGCCCACCACAATGGCAACTATTTTTTGTTATTGTTGTTGTAGTTGTCATTGTTATTTAGCAGGCCTGCAAAGGGTTCAAATGCACCAGCCCCAGTGTATGTGGCTGGTTTCCTAACCATTGAGCTACGGGTACTGAGCCGACATTGATTTCTTAAACTATGCATTTGGCTGTGGGGGGGAGAGGAAAGTAACATGTGGTTCTGAAACCTGAGATCAGAACGCCCTTGAGAGCAGCGCCCGAGCCTGAGCTGCAGGAGAGTTGTGGGTGCCTGAGAACACCCATCTCTGACACGCTGCCCGGGCTGCCGGTGCCTCTGAGGACCATACTTCGGAAACCGCGGCACCAACTGCTCTCTAAGGCCTCTTTCAACCTGGAAATTCTATTGTCCCAACTCAGGCAGATAAATATCCCATGTTATTCCATTATAACAACCAGGAGAAACTTCTCCCATCTCACTTCTACATAAATCTGATTGTCTCGTGTATTTCATTTTCTCTCCCCAAATGGATCGCCAGTTCTTATTCACCTTGCATAGTTCATCAAACATCCTCGCCGGCCCTGTGTATTCGGTAGGCACCAAATCTTTTTAAATGGATTCACATCACAGGACTAAGGTGTCTACAGAGGAGAGATGCGGAGTGCAGAGAGCGTGGTGCAGCCCCGAGACTGATGCCATCGAAATCACGGAGCTCCCTGACCAGATGGAGAACGATCAGAAACACAAACCTCTCCCCTTCCCACCTGGAGGCAGCCTGGCAGCCCTTGGTCTTGCTACTTTTCCCATAATATAAACAGAAATCCTTTCATGGCCACTGGGTAAAGAATCAGATAAACAGTCATTTCAGAACACTAATTATTTCTTCCTACTATAGGTAGCTAAGCGTGACATCTCTCCAGACTGTTTTGTTTGGGGTTTCAGCTTTAAGGTTTTAAATAGACAGTGTCTGCTGCCACCTGGTGGCAATTTCAAGCAGATGCAGGCCACTGAATAGACAAACACCTGTTCCAACCAGGTGGTCTGAACAGTTCTTAGATTCTTGGGTAACCTATGAGTCTCATATTCAAGATGCATTACATCTCACCTGAGTACCTAAAATCTTTGCATAAGCTTTAATAGTAGCAGCAGCAGAGGCCACGCACTCTCGGCCCTGTGCTCTGGGTACTTTGAGTGGCTAACAGAGGAACAGATGGGCACCCACCAAGCAGAGATGCCCACACTTCACATCCTAAGGGCCTTCCCTCTAGTCCACCGTGTATGCGTACATGTACACAGGTGTGTGCTCACTTAGAAAAACATTTATTCAAGTTAGGAGAAAGACAGCAAGGTTGATACTAGAAATATACCTACGACGTACTAAGTGTCAGGGCCTGGGACTGGCCAGGTCTCGGGCCCAGCTTAAGGAGGTTCCAGACACAGACCGCTAAGCTACCTTGCTCAGGAACAAATTCTCTTAGGTGCCTGAGGGCTCTCTACGTTAGCTAGAGAGAGAGTCTTAGAGAGTAAAGCAGTCTTAGAATAGAAAGATCTTAATCTTCAGCAGAGACGCCGTGCTGGCGTTCTGCAGGCAGGAGAGGACAGAGTCAGAGTAAGCGGGTCCGTGATAGAATGCGCACGCTCCCCACTGCCTTCTCCTCCAGCCCCATATAAGGCTGATCTCGTGCCTCTCAACACCACAGGTGTACAGACTGCCAGTTCACCACTGCTCTCATCTTGCGAGCTCTCGTGCTTCTTAGGAGAGCTAAATCCCTCCCCACGCCCTTTCCACCCAGGTGTTCCATTATTGAGCTATACAGGTATTTCTTATAACTCTCACTCCTCCTAGCCACAGGCTATACGGGCTGCTACACTAAGTTTAAAAACATAAGTGGTATAACAATATGAACTATATAATTAATTCAAATAAGTGTGTGTACCTTATATACATAAATAAATATAAATGTTTGGGAGACCAATGTTAAGCAGTTTTGTCTGGAGAGAGGAAAAGCTCTCAGAGATTACATCAGGGACGTGATGAAGCAGCTCTCATCCCTGCTCTGGGAGCTTCCCGGTGTTTGCTCTTTCACAAACACATGTGTTTCACAACTTTTTGACTATTAGGAAGAGTAGGTAAGGCCTTGATAAGTGGTATCTGCCCTGTCTCTATGAACACATGTGTGTGATCATTGTGAGCGTATAAGTTCGGTTGCATTTATAGTGGAAATACATACGTGTGTGTGTGTATGTACATATAGTTATACCTGGCACGTGTGGACACGCATGCCACGTTGTGGTAGTGATGTGTATATAAATATGGTGTGTGGGGGCAGTGCCTGTGGCTCAGTGGGCAGGGCGCCGGCCCCATATACGGAGAGTGGTGGGTTCAAACCCGGCCCTGGCCAAACTGCAACAAAAAAATGGCCAGGCGTTGTGGTGGGCACCTGTAATCCCAGCTACTCAGGAGGCTGAGGCAGGAGAATCGCCTGAGCCCAGGAGTTGGAGGTTGCTGTGAGCTGCGATGCCATGGCACTCTACCAAGGGCAACAAAGTGAGACTCTGTCTCTTAAAAAAGAAAAAAAATATGTGGTGTGTGTACACACACCCACACACGAAGTTACTTTTGGCTTATGTGTTAACTTCTATGAAAACATATAAAACCTTCCATTGAAATAGCACATTTTACCTTGGAACCGCCTGAAATATTTAACATACAATAAAAGGCATCTGCTGACATTCTCCCAAAGTTGTATGATGCAATATCTTCCTTTGTATTCATTGACTTTCCCTAAAACAGAAGATACATAAAAATGTTATGGCACCAGAAACCCTCTAGCCGGAGCATATTCTGGTCTGAAAAGTCTTAGAGAAGAAAATAATCTGGCATTTTATTAATCTGGCCACACTGTGGCCTTTGGGTAAGTTTAGAAACAAATCCCAAATGCTTTGCTCAGTCCGCATATTTCTTCAAATGCTGTGATCTCAGATTTGGTAACAATTCTTTCTCCTGTGTGTTAGTTTATTCTAAATTAAATTTGTGGCTTGGCACCTGTGGCTCACGCGGCTAAGGGGCCAGCCACATACACCTGACCTGGCAGGTTCGAATCCAGCCTGGGCCACCACACAACAATGACAGATGCAACCAAAAAACAGCTGGGCATTGTGGCGGGCGCCTGTAGTCCCAGCTGCTTGGGAGGCGGAGGCAGGAGACTCGCTTGAGCCCAGGAGTTGGAGGTTGCTGTGAGCTGTGATGCTACAGCACTCTGGGTGACAACTGGAGGCTCTGTCTCAAAAAAAAATAATTAATTAATTAAATTTGTATACAACATTTTCAATTGGGTAAGGAGGGGATTTCTGTGCCTCCATCAATGACCCATCAATTTAAATATAGTGTGTTCGATATAACACTATTCCAGTTTAACAGAAGGATTCCAATAATCCTTATGGAATTATACATTTTAAATGGATGAACTTTTGAATACATAGAAACGGAAGCAGAACCATTGTTACCAGGGGTGGGGAGAGGTTGCTAGGGGCACGGCCACAGTTACACAGGACGAAGAAGTCTCCACATCTATGGGACAGCGTGATGACTCTAGTTAATAACACTGTATTGTATGCTGGAAATTTGCTAAAAGAGTAGATTTCTGGGGCTTTCACCATAAAAAAAAGTTTTTTAAAGGAGCTGAGGGTGAGGAGAAGGATATGTTAATTTGCTTGATTATAGTGTATATATCGAAACATCACATTGTACACCCTAAATATATACAATAAAAAATAAAAATGAATGGGTGAGATTTATGATATATGAGTTATATCTCAATAAAGCTATTAAAATAGTTTTTAAGTTTGTTTTCGGGGAGGGTGATACATAATCTCTTTAACATAACACTAAATTTTCATGACTGATAGAGCCTTTATTTCTGGTATGTAAGGAACCGCCAGATTCCCCCGCAGGGGAAGGAGGTGGGTCACACTCCACGCAGCAAACACACACCTGCTGTCCCGCCCCGGCCGCACAAACTCTCTTCTGCTCTTCCCACAGGAGGATTACAACCAGCTGAGGCCACTGTCCTACCCAAACACGGACGTGTTTTTGATCTGCTTCTCTGTCGTAAACCCTGCGTCTTACCACAACGTCCAGGAGGAGTGGGTGCCCGAGCTGAAGGACTGCATGCCCCACGTGCCTTACGTCCTCATAGGGACCCAGGTTCAAAGGCGGCCAGCGGGCGGGCGGCTGTGGGGGAGGAAGGGCCCTTCTGGTCCCTCACCAATAGCCTGTGGGAAGGTCTCAGACAAATCAGTGCTACAGACAGAGGCTCTGACAGTGTGCATGCTACTTACCCATGGCTGGAAAGATAGTAGAGCTGTTTAATATAAAGCAAGAAGTTTGGATTTGGCCTTTAAATTGCATGTCTCACCTTTTTAAAAGATGATAAAGCAGATGAGAGTGGTGGCACAGGTCTCACCCTACCGTCCCAGCTGCTTGAGAGGCCGAGGCAGGAGGGTCGGTAGCACAGGAGTTGGAGCCCAGCCTGGGCAACATGGTGAGATGAGAGAGAGATGTTTTTTTACATAGACACCTTTCTGCTGCCCTGAATCAGAGTAGCAGGGCAAGGATGCCAATTGCACTCATTATCTAATTATTTTTTATATCTGAAATCCACAGTTGTTTTAAAAATCACAAAATAGACGTGAGTGTCAAAATGACCCCAGCAATCCAGAACAGGCACCATATTACAGGAACTCGTTAGGGAAACTTTTGGAGAAGGAAGATTCCAGAAGAAATTCACCATTTGTGTCCCCTTTGAGCCCTTTGGTCTCCCAGATCTTAGACAAGAAGTTAGAACAGATATACCATATAAACAAACCTGTAATGGTAAAAGCCTGTATGGTGTTTTGAGAGATAATAAAGTCTCATAAATTTCCAACAGTGACCCAGTTTCACCAATATACAGTATTAAAGATTGTTCCTACATTTTATAGTGTTAACTGAGTCTTAGTTATTTTAAAATCCTCACTACTACCCCAGAGACGAAGGACTGTAATACACTGAGAGGATTTATTGTTATCTGTTTCACATGTTCTTTCTATTTTCAATTTGACAGAGAAAAAAATTTTTAAACATAAAGGAAAGAAAAATATTTCCTAAAGAAGACATGAATAGATACACATATATGTGTCTACTGAAATAGAGACAAACTAGATTGCACATATCCATAAATCAGACTATGTTTTAGGCCTGAAAGATATTTGTTTGTGTAAATGAACCTTTTTGCCTTAAATTCCAGATGATAATGTTTGCCTATATTGATGGTGGAATCCCTGAATCCTTGCTGCCAAAATATGTGACCAGGATATTCGATCACCTTTAGGAGTGATTCAAGCTGATTTTATAACAGATGGGCATTCGTTAAATAATTAAGGCAAAAACACACAAACTGGTATAGCTGAGCAATGTGCTTAGAAATGGAATCCTAGGCTTGCCACATACACCGAGGCTGATGGGTTCGAACCCAGCCCAGGCCAGCTAAACAACAATGACAACTGCAACAACAACAACAAAAATAGCCGGGCGTTGTGGCAGGTGCCTGTAGTCCCAGCTAGTTGGGAGGCTGAGGCAAGAGGATCACTTAAGCCTCAGAGTTGGAGGGTGCTGTGAGCTATGACGCCAATGCACTCTACTGAGGGTGACATAGTGAGATTCTGTTGCAAAAAGAAAAAGAAATGGAACCCTAATATATAGACATACTGATCCTTATGACATAAGCCCTTATAAAACTAATCATTGAAAAATAAATGAAAAAAATGACACATAAAACTAATCATGTAGTAAATTTAATTTTAAAGAGACATAAGCTCCTGTGTACCCACATTCACACCGATTTTTATATGCCTGCATTCATGTACACAGTGAGATTCTAAAGTTGCCGAAACATGGAATTAAACTATTAAGCCTAATCCAGATATATTAATATATGCTATCTTCTAAGTAGTTCTACCTTTGCAAAGATGAGTACTTATTCCTTGACAAACCCTTTGAAAACTTCTCTTTGGTAAGAACTTGGTGGGGCCCTCAAGGGAAAAATAATTAAAATTAAATTTTTAAAAAAGGAAAAAGGTAAAAAGAAAATTTCTCTTTAGGACTTGCTTTATGGAGCTTGTCATATATTTGTTAGAATATCCTCACAGGTAACAAATGTTTGATCTTTTGAGGAAGATGATGAAGATTTTATTTGGAAAAGAAAAAAAAGATGAATTCAGAGCTAGGAATAAACTATTAAAAATGAGTAATATAATTTGGGATCAAATAAGGCATCATATAAAATAATAAGACTAATGTGTTATCTTGTATGCCCTATAAAGAAGAATTTAGAAATGAATAGAAAATTTCAAAAACATTCAAGACAGCAATAGAATCACTTGAGTGAGTCTTCAGCTCCCAGGGTAACTGCTTTGAAAGGGAAAATAAAGGAAGTCTGGTGTATACATTTACAAAGAAATCACTTCATTTTTTTAGACGTAACACGAGCATGTGTATGTGCTTCCTTAAAATTCAATACCTTCAAAGATGTTCATGGGAAAAAAGACTCTGTCACAGTTTAAAATATCTAGTAAGGCCTGAAAAAATAGCTGAGTTTTTCACATGTGTGTTTTTTGCCAGATTGATCTCCGCGATGACCCCAAAACCTTGGCCCGTTTGCTGTATATGAAAGAGAAACCTCTCACTTACGAGCATGGTGTGAAGCTTGCAAAAGCGGTACGGTCAGATCTGAATTTAATTTTAAATGTATGCTGAGAAGAGAATTTGTCGTATGCTTTGGAACCGGTGCTCCACACAGAGGTTTGTTGGAAAGTGCAATGACTTGAGAATCCTCTCTGCTTTATATTCTCGCCTTCTTGTCAGCCAGCATCGTCTGTTTTTCATTAAGAAAGAAACCGGGTGAATTCAAACAGCTAAAGCGCTTATCATTTGATTTAGCAACTTCCACAACATCTACTTGCCATATTTAGTGTGAATAAAGGGAGTCATTAGATGCATATTTGGAAATCTCACTACTTATTAACCATGTAACTCATTTCAATGACCCCATAAAAAACGTTCTGTGACTTTCTTGGGAGAGACTCACATTAGCATCTGGCAGGGTTATATTTGTTCAATTTTTCTTGCCACGTAATGAATAGACACTTAAAAAGCCTAAACTGTGCCCCAAACAGCATCTGGAAAATACCATACACCAAAAAGTAACTTGCTCAGAACTGGGACTGATTTTGTGGTCCATTCTTCATTTTTTTTTTTTCTTTTTTTAATTGAGAGAGAGTTCGCTGCATTGCCCAGGCTAGAGTTTAGTGGCATCATCACAGCTCACTGCAACCTCGAATGCCTGGGCTCAAGTGATCCCCTTGCCTCAGCCTCCCAAGTAGCTGGGACTACATGCACCTGCCACCATGTCAGGCTAATTTTCTATTTTTATAAAGATGGAGGGTCTCACTATGTTGCTCAGGCTGGCCTTGAACTCTTGCCCTCAAGGGTCTTCCACCTTGGTCCTAAGACCTTGGCCTATCAGTGAGCCACCGCACCCAGCCCTTCCTTTGTTCTTCAGAGCTTAATATGAATCATTAAACTTTGTTAGGGAAATGCTTTAGAAAGTATTTGCCAGACACCAAATCTCTGGCTTCCCCATTACCGCCGAGATGTGTGCAAAACAGCCACTAAAATGGATATGAGAGGATGAAAGTACTTTCTGCAAGAGAAGGCTTATAAATCACATTTTCATAATTTGAATCTGATTCCTCATTGAATTAGTTACATATCCATTGACTCAGACCAGAGATTTTAGAAAATTTCCATTTTTTTTTTTGTAAGTAAACAACCCAGCAAAATGCATGTCCCAGGCAGAGTTAAAAGTCACCTTTATAAGACAGTCAAGAATACATTAACTACAGGGCGGCGCCTGTGGTTCAGCGAGTAGGGTGCCAACCCCATATACAGAGGGCTGTGGGTTCAAACCCGGCCCCGGCCGAACTGCATCAAAAATTAGCCGGGCGCTGTGGCGGGCGCCTGTAGTCCCAGCTACCTGGGAGGCTGAGGCAAGAGAATCGCTTATGCCCAAGAGCTGGAGTTTTCTGTGAACTGTGACT